>MCJB01036283.1:1048-151940 GCA_002018475.1 Nicotiana obtusifolia
AACCCCAAACCACACATGCAATCAAGATTTCGTGATTAATCTTGCAAGAAAAGGGGGGTTGCACTAGCTGAAAACGTTTGGGGCCATTTAAGAAGATCGAAAGTGAAGTTGAGGCAAATAGAGAGGGAATCACAATAAAAACATCGGGTAAGTATTTTATGCCCTAAATCCCTCTTAGAATGTGATTTCTATGCTTAATCCCATCGTAAATTCACAAAATTGTGGAAGAGAAGAACCTAGGGTTCTTCTCAATTTCAAGAAATTATGAAAATGGGGATTAAGGCCGATTCGAAGTCGAAATACGACAAATCTTATATGGGTGAACTCGTAAAGAGATAAGGAACATATTTTAGTAATAAATTCTGAATTTCGAGAAGTGGGCCCGGGGCCCGGATTTTGCCGAATTGGGAATTTCATAGTAATTCTGATTATTTTTGCTTGGGTGTTGACCCCATAGCTTAATCTGACATAATGATTGTGAAATTGAATAGATTCGACGCACGAGAAGGCCAATACAAAGGGCAAGAGCGTCGCGGGCTAAGGATTTAGCCGAATTCGAGGTGAGTAGTACTTGTAAATGATGTCCTGAGGGTTCGAAACCCCGAATTGCACCTCTTAATACTGTAATGAGGTGAGGTACATGCTCGGTGATGAGCATGGGCTTGTTTATGTATGGGGATTGGGACTTGGTCCATCCCGGTTGATAATTTTTACTGTGTTCTTGACTGAAACTCAATTGATATCATTGTGAGTGGGCTAATTGCCATGTTTGGGCTTCGCGCCGGTCATATGAACCCTTCAAGGGTGATTGTTGTTGTATGTTGTATTACAATGTTGGGCATATCGCCAGTTGTGTGGACCCTACAAGGGTGTTATTGGGCATACCGCCATTGTTGTAGCATGACATCATTTCATCAACTTGGTTTGAAACACATACGCTGTTTCCAAATGATTTAAATGTTTTAAAATGGATCGGGTGGAATGCCGCCACAGGGCATAGACATGCATGGATCGGGTGACACGCCGTCACGAGGCATAGACATGCATGGATCGGGTGACACGCCGTCACGATATATATATTGCGCCGGAACCACCCACCGAGCGCGGGTACCCAGAGGAACGGGTGGCACGTCCGCCACAGGTCATGACTAGCATTGACTAGCATGACTAGCATTGCATTGCATTGCATGACATAGCATTGCATTGCATTGCATTTTTGGTGTTGTGATTGTTCTGCTTACTTCACGTACTGATGTGGAATGTAAATTGAATTACTGCTTCGTCGTGGATTGTTTAATGATTTAGTGTTTCTTATCTTCAGTTCTTATTTACTTTTATTACTCACTGAGTTGGAAGTACTCACTTTACTCCCTGCACCTTGTGTGCAGATTCAGGCGTTAGCGGTCCCACTCAGAGGTACTGATTACTACTACTGGACCGGAGCTTTAGAGATTACGAGGTAGCTGCTGGCGTCCGCAGCCTCGTAACTCTTTTCTTTTGTTGATTTTGCTTCCCTCAAACATTTGTACTTAAGATATTGTAATAGTTATGTTATCAATAGGCCTTCTCTAGTGGCTCATGACTTTGTGACACCCCGATCTGAGGGCTGTAGTCGGGATGGTACTACTTGTATGTATTTCGACCGATTTTATTGTTAATCTAATCTTGTTTAAACTTTGTAATTTAACTGTTGAACGGAATTAGGTTAGTTTGGCTTGCCTTGTCCCCACGAGAGGCGCCATCACGACCAGGTTGGGATTTTGGGTCGTGACATAGAGATTCCTTTGGTTCCCTCAACTTTTCATAATTTGTGATCCAGGAATCATGAAGGATTTTGACGAGCTCATATCTGGAAATTTGTCTGGTTATTTGGGTGCACAGGGTGTTTCCTTTGGTAGTATCAATTTTCAAGAGTAAACCATTTTCTCCTCCGGGAAGGCAGAGATCCATGGCATGATTTTGGACCCGCCACGCCATTTGGTGATGAAGAGTGGCTTGGATAGCATCTTTGGCTTGTGGGGCTCCCTGGATTTGAACTTGGATTTTTAGTGCTTTGGTTAGGTATGGATTATGAAGGGACATGTTGAAATTGGGAAAGATAGTTATGAAGACATTTCCAGTACCCAAATTGACATGTTGGTACTAATAGTATCATGTATATAGAAGAGAAAATCGAGCAACAACAGGTTGACCTTTTCTTCCGTGATATGTTAAAGGGATTCGGGTAGCACCAAAATGGATATGGGTCCATCTGGGAAAATCATATGGGATTTGAAGGGTGACAAATTGTTCTCCTCGAGTGGCAAGAATAGGATGCTGGTCAACTTTTGAGGTAGCAACATATTCTTTGACTCCTTTTGGTTTGTGTTGAACTAAGGAACGAATTTGGGACCATGGTGCAAATGATTTTTTGGCAAAGGCTGAATATGGGTTTATAAGGGGTAGTTCAGTGGAGGTTACTTTTTGTTCGTCGGGTAGGATATGTACTTCATAGAGGTAATCATATTTTTTGGAAAAGGTTTTATATAGAGTAGGGGACATATTCATCTTTGCAAGGGAAGAGGATGATAGAAATGACTCAGACATATTTAGTAAACTGTTCCTCCCTCCGAAAGTATGGGCTGGCTCTGATACCACAGTATAAGAACAGAGCAAGAGACTCCAAGAAAGCAAACATACCAACACTTGCCAAAGTCAACAATATCAGTGTTACCATAATACATAGCCCATGGCCCAACCACAATGTATATAAGAATCTCAAAATAAACAAATGAATGAGAAATACTCGACAAGAAAAGATATCTCAATAAGCAACAACCTCAACCTCAATGTGCTAATAGCTTACACGACTTCAACTTCAATAACTCAAAATGAAGGTATTCCCACGAAATGACAACTTCCAATTCAAATGTATAACATAATCTTAATGATGAAAGATATAATATGAAATAGTAACTACGTCTAAATGCATGAAGAATAACTCAGCACGAAGAGACTTCATGTAATAACAACTCCAAATACGAGTAACTCAACAATAAAGGAGGTAACATGACAAAAGAGAGGTAAGATCTTCAATTAAGGCATATAAGAGCAAACAATAAGAGATAGAACATGTACTAACAACGTCAAACAAGGCATGTAAGAGTAAACAAAACAGTGGAAGATATAACATGATATGACAATTTCAACTAAATGCATGAAAGAAGTCTAAGAGTCTAAAAAAGTCAAAATACCACATATGACCCCGCGTACACACTCGTCACCTCGTGTACATGTCTCCCACTTAATTCAATTAATACAAACAACCCAAATCCTAAGGGGTAATTTTTTCACACAAAGTTAGGCAAGATACTTAGCTCTAACAAGCTAAATCAATATACTAATAAGCCCTTCCCATGCAGATTCACTTCCGAACGGCTCAAACTGACCAAAATAACATAATATCATAAGTAGTAGCCATAGGAAACAATTTCGAATAATAAAGATTCGATCTTTAACTAAAATCAAAAAGTCAACCCAAAAAGTCAATCCCGACTCGCAACTTGAAACCCGACAAAACTCACAAATTCTGAACACCTATTCCGAATGAGTCCAACCATAGGAAAAGCATTCAATTCCAACCTCAAATAGACCTTCAATATTTTAGAAAGTTTTTACTAAAATCCCCAAATTTTCTAATTCAAATCATTAATCAACACCAAAATCGAGGTTGGAATTATGAAATAATAACAAATCCAAGTCGCAATATTTACCCCAATGCAAGTAGTAAAAATCTCCTCCAAAATCTCCCAAAACCGAGCTCCAAAACTTTGTGAGGAAAAATAACTAAATTCCGAAATAAGAAAAAAATGCAGCAGCTGTCCCAGCTTGACTCAGTTCCTAGATGATCCTGAAACTCTTGTTTGATAAGCCTAACATGATCCTTATGAGATTACACTCAAGATAGACTCTTGAATCACCCAATTTGGCCTTAAAACGAGGGAGATATGATATTTTGAAGTATTAAAAGAAATCTAAAAATTTCAGGGACATAAATGGCATTTTGGTAATTACTTACACCAGAAAAAAAAATCAGCATTCGTATTAACACCCAAAACTCATTCGGAACCACCCAGACACAAACCATATATGCATTTCAATCATAAAACATGCTATGAACCTGGTCGTGCACTCAAAACACCAAAAAGAGGTCATATTGACCCGATATTGACCATGATCATACTTCAAATTCTTAACTTAACTAGTTTCTCAACCAATGATCCAAAATACACCCGAACCCCTCGGGATCCCATCCAATCATACCAACAAGTAAAAATACTTCATTTAAACATATCAAAAGCCTCAAAACACCCACGGGAATATCACAACAAAGAATCGAGGCTTAAACCGAATAGAATTTCTCTTAAGCTGTTAAATCTTTATTCTTTCAAAAGAGTGTCCAAATCATGGTTAAAAACTTTGGATTACTTATAAACTCTGCATACAAGTTCAATTCAACTATATAGACCTATCTAAATTTTCGGAACACCAATTGGAGTCTAATAACATCAATGTCAACTCTTGTTCAAAGTTATGAACTCTTTAGTTCTTCAAATTGACAACTTTCGACAAATAGTGTAGAATTATTCTAGGAACCTCTGAAACCAAATCAGGATATACGTAGAAGTCAAAAATCATCATACAAATCCATCGGAACAATAAAAACCCAATTCTGAGTCCGTTTACCCATAAGTCAAACTTTGGTAAACTCTTCCAACTAAAAGCTTCTAAAACGAGAATCATTCTTTCAAATCAATCTTGAACGGCTCAAAAACCGAAACCAACTAAACACGCAATCCATAATACATAATATAAAGCTACTCAAAGTCTCAAACCGCCAAATGGAATGCTAAAGCTCAAAACTACTGGTCGGGTCGTTACATTCTCCCCCAGTTAAACATACGTTTGTCCTCGAACGTGTCAAGAGTCATTCGGAACCATCAAATCGCTGTATGAACTTCCTATACACATACCCATGAGTCATCCCACATCACCTCAACCTATATAAGTTCAACACCACAATCTAGCTGAAGATCCTTACTGCAACCTTAGACCATAAATCTTAGAATCAAATTTCCAATATCCAAAATCCATTACAAGACCCAATTCTCTATACGATGTGTAAGTTTGAACAAGTCAAATCAACCCGTAGTCATAACCCAAAATGTAATCACATGATATATAGCATAACTATTATACTAATGGCGTTAGCTTCTGACCACAATAGCTGCTCAATGACAAGCCTGGAACCGGTAACAAACCCCATATCAAATAAAATCTTATTCTAAACCGTAATACGATGCCAATGATGGAGGAAACATTCATAAGCTCATAACCACACATTACATCAACAAGTCGTGGAGCACTCTTGCCCGACAAGAACCTTAGCCGAAATCTAAGCTAACTAGTGACATTATCTGTAACGACCCGGCGGGTCATTTCGAGAGTTGTAGCCCCGTTCCCCCCATTTACTGCTCATTTTATGCTTTACGGTTGTGATGTGACTTGCGGAGGTAGTTGGTTCGGGTCCGGTGATATTTCAGAATGAATTGAGATACTTAGTCTCAATATTGAAAACTTAAGTTGAAAAGGTTGGCTGGATGTGGACTTGTGGGTAAATGACACTGGAATGGAGTTTTGATGGTTTTGTTAGCTCCGTTGGGTGATCTTGGACTTAGGGGCGTGTCCGGATTGTGATCTGGAGGTACGTAGTGGAATTAGGCTTGAAATAGCGAAAGTTGGAAATTTAGAAGTTTGATCGAGAGTGAACTTTATGGATACCAGGATCGGATCGGGGTTTGGGGAGTTGGAGTAGGTCCGTGGTGTCATTTGTGACTTGTGTGCAAAATTTGAGGTCAATCGGACGTGATTTGATAGGTTTCGGCATCATTTGTAGAAGTTAGAATTTCCTTAGTTTCAATAGGCTTGCATTGGGGTGCCATTCGTGTTTTTGATATTGTTTGATGTGATTTGAGGGCTCGATTAGGTTCGTATCGTGTTTTAGGACTGGTGGGTATGTTTGGTTGAGGTCCTGGGGGCCTCGGGAGTGATTAGACTCGAAATCGGATTGGATTTTTTGGAATTTTTAAAGGATGGTGTGTTCTTGTCTGATGCGACCGTACCTGTGAGGGAGTGGCCATAGGTGCGGAGCCACAGAAGCGGCCCTAGGGCTGCAGATGCGGTTCTGCGCGAAGAGAAGGTTTGCGCAGGTGCGAGGGAAAATTCTGCACTTGCGATCTTGCAGATGCGGAGGCTGGTCGTAGGAGCGGTGAAGGCTTGAAGTCGCTGGTCCGCAGAAGCGGATGGGCTTGCGCAGATGCGCACCTGCAGGAGCGGAAATTGGGACCGCAGAAGCGATTGGTCAGCCCTCAAGTGACCTCTGCATATGCGGATTTTTTACCGCAAAAGCGGTACCGCAGAAACGAGATAGCTGGGCAGTGTTTAAATCCGAAGGGTTTCGTGATTTCTCTCAATTCGTAGTTTTGCAAATTTGGTCTAAGGCGATTTTTGAGTGGACTTTCAGGGTATTTCTTGAGGTAAGTCACTTGCGGTTAAATTTGTTCAATAATTATGTTTCCCGATTGATTTTTCCACCTAGATTGTGTGGTTTTGAGGTGTAAATTGGGAATTTGAGGATAGGGACTTGGAGAGTTTAATTTGGAGATTTGAGTGACGATTTGGTGTCACATTTTGGTAAATTTTGTATGGTTAGACTCGTGGTTGAATGGGCTTTTGGTTTTTATTACTTTTATCGGATTTCGAGATGTGGGCCCGAGGGCCAGCTTTTAAGTCGGCTTTTGACTTGTGATTAATAACTTAGTATTTTTTTATGGAATTGTTTCCTTTAGCTTGTGTTGATTGCATCCAACTGTTTGTGGCTAGATTAGGGGCATTTGGAGGCCGATTCGTGAGGCAATAACGTGTTGGAGTAGGGATTTGCATGGTTTGAGGTAAGTAACAGTTCTAAATTTGGTTGAGGATATGAAACCCCGTATTATGTGTCATGTGATTGGTTTTGAGGTGACGCACATCCTAGGTGATGGGCGTGTGGGCGTGCATCGTAGGAATTGTTATTTGGTCAATTCCATGAAACCGTATAGTTGAATAATCTGATGTTATCCGTATATTCTCCTTGTATTATAGAAATTGAATTGCAAATCATGTTTAGGCTATGTGTTGGTACTGTAGGGATTCGCAGAGGTCGTGTTACATGTTGAATTATCTACTATTGTTGTTTTGTACTCAGTCACAGTTTTACTGCATATTATATCTCAGTGTTTATTATTCTTTATTGACACATTATATGATAGCTCTTTGGGCTGATTATCATGATTATTGAGAGCCCGAGAGAGTTGAGAGATTGATGACCGAGTGAGGCCGAGGGCCTAATTATGAGGATATTGTCACGACCCAAAATCCCAACCATGATCGTGATGGCGCCTCTCATGAAGACAAGGCCAGCCAATTAAACTAAAATTCATTTAAACAGTTAAGCAATACGAAAATAATATAAGTATGGTTTAATAACAGTAATTTACGGAAGAATATAGTGAACCATCCCGAGTACAGCCCGAACCGGGGTGTCACAAAGTCATGAGCAACTAATGAAATCCTAATAACAAGATTACTATTACAATATCTCTGGCACAATTGTTGAAGAAAGTGGAAATACAATATAACGAGATACGGGGCTACGGACACCAACAGCTACCTCGTAGTCTCTGAATCACGCCCTGACAGTAGTAGTCAATACCTCAGAACGGAACCGATAACGCCTGAATCTGCACACATGGTGCAGGGAGTAATGTGAGTACTTCCAACTTAGTGAGTAATAATTACAAATAACAACTGAAGGTAAGAAAACACATAAGGCATACAATAATCCATAATGAAACAGTAAAAAATATAAATGTCTCAAATAAATAACGTGAAGTAAAGGAAAACAACAATACCAGCACAATAGAATACATTACATAGCATGACTCTCGTGGCGGCGTGCCACCCGATCCCATGGGTACCCTGCGCTCACTGTGGGGGGTGCAGACTCCGGGAGGGGCTTCTTACGGCCCAAGCGCAATATTCATGACGGCGTGTCACCCGATCTATTCACATCACATCTCGTGCCGGCGTGCCACCCAATCCCATTTACATCATTTAAAATATCATTTAAATTTCAAAACTGAGTAAAAGTGACTGAGTTGTAAAATAGTGGAAAACAACATGACTGTGTTCAAGTAATGAATCAAAACATTTAGTAAACAGTGATGAATACCCCTGAAGGGTTTACATAACCGGCACGAAGCCCAAATATAACGATCAGTCCAATTCATGATGATATCAAATAAGTATCAATCAAATATATAGTAAAAATCATCAATCGGGACGGACCAAGTCACAATTCCCAGTAGTAAACGACCCCATGCTCATCATCGAGCACGTGCCTCACCTCAATATAGTGCTACGATGTGCAATCCGGGGTTTCAAGCCCTCAGAACATCATTTACAATCATTACTCACCTCAAACCGGCTAAATCCTTAGCCCACGACGCCCTTGCCCTTTGAATTGGCCTCCACGTGCGTCGAATCTATCCAAATTCAAAACAATTACGTCGCAATATGTTAAGGGGACAAAGCCCATGCGTAAACAATCAAAATTACTAAGAAATCCCGAAATTACCAAAACCCGACCCACGGGCCCACTTCTCAAAATTCAGTAATTTTCACCTCCACGGGTTCCTTATCTTCCCACGAGTTCAACCATACAAGATTTATTGAATTCCGACATCGGTTCGACCTTCAAGTCTTAAAATCTAAGCTTAGGGTTTTCTACAATTCCCTCAACTTAATCACAATCATAAGCTAGAATAGCAGTAGGTTTGGGCAATTTGCCCAAGTTTAAGTCTAGAACACTTACCCCGATGTTTTCCCTTGGGAATCTTCCAAGAATTGCCCCCAATACTTGCTTCGACCCGAGCTCTATAGCTCCAACAACGTTCAAGATGGTCAACACTCTTCCTCTTGAGAATTTGTCCAAGAAATGTCCTTTGGATGTAGTTTTAAGGTTGATTTGTTATGATTTTATGGTGTTTGGAGGTGTTTCTCTTTGTGGGTATCGAAAATGGGTCTTGCATGGCAAATGGGCACTGATTTTCTATTTATAAAGGGGCCAAAAATCAAGACAAAAACACCCCTGTCCGGCCCTATATGCGATCGCATATCTGTCGTAGAACAGATATGCGGTCCGCATATTTGACGTGGCCACCGCAAAAGTGGCCCTAGCCTTCACCGCAATTTCAACATGAAGCATGGTTTGCGCTCCGCATTTCAACCGCATTCTTGGCATAGATTTTTGTCCAAAAATTCTGTCTCAGTTTGCGGTCTCGATGTCAGATATGTGGTCCGCATTCCTACCGCATTTCTGACCTGAACTTTGCCCAGGAACCTGCCTGGGTTTGCGATCTCATTGCGAGATATGCGGTCCGCATTTGATATATGCGGTCCGCATTCTCGCATCTGGTTTTTCTGCAACTTTCTTTTCCAATGACGAC
This sequence comes from Nicotiana obtusifolia, assembly GCA_002018475.1. Classification (NCBI taxonomy): domain Eukaryota; kingdom Viridiplantae; phylum Streptophyta; class Magnoliopsida; order Solanales; family Solanaceae; genus Nicotiana; species Nicotiana obtusifolia. Next base: position 10,636 of record MCJB01036283.1, read on the forward strand.
TTAGTCCGTTTAACCACCCGAAACTCACCCGAGGCCTCTGGAACCTTAACTAAACATGCCAACCTATCCCATAACACTATTCGAACGTGTTCCAACCTTTGGAACGTTCTAAACAACCTATCAACACCAATTCGCGTCGGATTCAAGCCTAAGGATCCAAAAATCTTCTAAATCGCTCTTTTGATCTAAACCCAACCGAACCACGTCCGAATGACCTGAAATTTTGCACACCAGTGACAAATCACATATCCAGCTACAGCAACTTTCGGAATTCACATCCGAGCCCTCTAACTCATAAGTCAACATCCAGTAAAGGAAAACAACAATACCAGCACAACAAAATACATTATATAGCATGACTCTCGTGGCGGCGTGCCACCCGATCCCATGGGTACCCTGCGCTCACTGTGGGGTGCAGACTTCGGGAGGGGCTTCATATGGCCCAAGCGCAATATCTCGTGACGGCGTGTCACCCGATCCGTTCACATCACATCTCGTGGCGGCGTGCCGCCCGATCCCATTTACATCATTTAAAATGTCATTTAAATCTCAAAACTGAGTAAAAGTGACTGAGTTGTAAAATAGTGGAAAACAACATGACTGTGTTCAAGTAATGAATCAAAACATTTAGTAAACAGTGATGAATACCCCTGAAGGGTTTATATAACCAGCACGAAGCCCAAATATGACGATCAGCCCAATTCATGATGATATCATATAAGTATCAATCAAATATATAGTAAAAATCATCATCGAGCACGTGCCTCACCTCAATATAGCGCTATGATGTGCAATCCGGGGTTTCAAACCCTCAGAACATCATTTACAATCATTACTCACCTCAAATCGGCTAAATCCTTAGCCCACGAAGCCTTTGCCCTTTGAATTGGCCTCCGCGTGCGTCGAATCTATCCAAATTCAAAACAATTACGTCACAATATGTTAAGGGGACAAATCCCACACGTAAACAATCAAAATTACTAAGAAATCCCGAAATTACCAAAACCCGAGCCCCGGGCTCACTTCTCGAAATTCAGTAATTTTCACCTCCACAGGTTCCTTATCTTCCCACTAGTTCAACCATACAATATTTATCAAATTCTGACATCGGTTCGACCTTCAAGTCTTAAAATCTAAGCTTAGGGTTTTCTACAATTCCCCCAACTTAATCACAATCATAAGCTAGAATAGCAGTAGGTTTGGGTAATTTGCCCAAGTTTAAGTCTAGAACACTTACCCCGATGTTTTTCCTTGGGAATCTTCCAAGAATTGCCCCCAATACTTGCTTCGACCCGAGCTCTATAGCTCCAACAACGTTCAAGATGGTCAACACTCTTCCTCTTGAGAATTTGTCCAAGAAATGTCCTTTGGATGTAGTTTTAAGGTTGATTTGTTGTGATTTTATAGTGTTTGGAGGTGTTTCTCTTTGTGGGTATCGAAAATGGGCACTGATTTTCTATTTATAAAGGGGCCAAAAATCGAGACAAAAACACCCCTGTCCGGCCCTATATGCGATCGCATATCTGTCGCAGAACAGATATGTGGTCCGCATATTTGACGTGGCCACCGCAAAAGTGGCCCTAGCCTTCACCGCAATTTCAACATGAAGCATGGTTTGCGCTCCGCATTTCAACCGCATTCTTGGCATAGATTTTTGTCCAAAAATTCTGTCTCAGTTTGCGGTCTCGATGTCAGATATGCGGTCCGCATTCCTACCGCATTTCTGACCTGAACTTTGCCCAGGAACCTTCCTGGGTTTGCGATCTCATTGCGAGATATGCGGTCCGCATTTGATATATGCGGTCCGCATTCTCGCATCTGGTTTTTCTACACCTTTCTTTTCCAATGACGAATTAGTCCGTTTAACCACCCGAAACTCACCCGAGGCCTCTGGAACCTTAACTAAACATGCCAACCTATCCCATAACACTATGCGAACATGTTCCAACCTCTGGAACGTTCTAAACAACCTATCAGCACCAATTCGCGTCGGATTCAAGCCTAAGGATCCAAAAATCTTCTAAATCGCTCTTTTGATCTAAACCCAACCGAACCACGTCCGAATGACCTGAAATTTTGCACACCAGTGACAAATCACATATCAAGCTACAGCAACTTTCGGAATTCACATCCAAGCCCTCTAACTCATAAGTCAACATCCGGTTGACTTTCATAATTTAAACCTTCTTGAAAGAGACTAAGTGTCTCATTTCTTACCCAATCTACTCCGAACGCAAACCATTCAACGTGATTACATAAAACACGGATAACAAAGCATAATAACGTAGAAATGGGGAAAACGGAGCAGTAACTCACGAGACGACTAGTTGGGTCGTTACAGATATTTATGGGAGCGGGTTGCACGCCGCAACATATTTTATTGATTTATGCCATCATTGGCTTGTTATAGCGTTTGGGCTGAAGGAGCACCTCCGGAGTATGTGCACCCCTAGTGACCGCAGCTACCTACTAAGTGTGAGTGCGAGTGCCGAGCGCGAGTGCCGAGTGTCTGAGAGAAATGAGTGATTGTAAGGAATGAGTGATTGTGAGGTTGGAGTGAATGGAAGGACTGAGTGACTGTCATTCTGAGAATATATAGTTGATTTCGTTACTGTTGTACTTCAGCTGGCATATACCACTGTCATGAAATTTCTAGGAGATACTATATCCTGTCTCCATTGAACTTGGCATGAATTATCTGTCTTAGCTTTAACTGTCGAACTTGAAAGCATGTCTATTTTTTTTGCATTGTATTATTCTTAAATTGAGCTGTATCTGTGAAGCTCGTTACTACTTTCTGTCCAATATTTAGTCTTGTTACTTACTGAGTTGGTTGTACTCACGCTACACCCTACACTTCGTATGTAGATCCAAGTGCTTCTGGTCATAGTGGGTGTTGATTATCCACGTAGCCTGCTTATTTGGGGATGTCAAGGTAGCTGCCTGGCATTCGCTGACCTTGACTCTCCCTTCCTATCTTTCAATTTCATGTATTTAGTTTCACTTTTTCATAGACAGTATTTTTAGACTTATGTTTGTATAGACGCTCATGTACTCAGTGACACCCTGGTTTTGGGAACCTTCGTATTTAGTTTTGACTTCCTATCTAATTTATGAGAACTTTAATTATTCAAACTTGTGTTATCTCATTGTTTACTTAAAGGTGTTGGAAATGTTTCGAGGTGTCGGCTTTCCTAGTACCATATTAGGGGCCATCACGACATGTTAAGTTTTGGGTCGTGACATTATCCTTCCAACATACCTTAATCAAGTCTGATAACACTGATTCTAGGTCAAATAACCTCACCATATCTAGTACAAGCTACCCTAATAACATGCCACACCAAAACCACCTAAAGCTCCATACCATGTAATCTGTGCACCATATAAGCAACAATTCAAGTGTTCCAAAGGACGGAAAGAGAATCAAATGAGAGAACCATCCAGCAAGCTCAACAGGTACCACCACAGGCGCAATGCTATGAACCCATCACACGAAGGAGAACCAAAACATGCCAAATCAACACAAAGGATCATATACCAACATTACTCTACAGCAGTGCGTGACCAATCCAAACACCGGTCCACATAAAATACCTCGAGCCATAATACTCAAAATCAACAACCATATGCAAATCAACAACAAACAGAAAAAGTGCATGACCATAGCCAAGGAGAAACTGATGCACAATATACCACGAATGGGAAAGACCATAATCAAGGCGCAATCATCCATTCAACACACCAAGAACCATCTCGCTCGAATATCACCACAATGCCTAAGTAGAAACGCATCATGTGTGCAAATAACCAACAGATCACAACCCATCATGGAAGAGAAGAGTAACACATAGAATACATCAGAACACGAACAAGCTCAACTCTAACCAAATGACACACCTCTCAACAATAAAAGTGCTGAGCTAATAACCGACCCAACATAAAATACACGTCCTCATTAGGCCTACCAATGGGCCCCCAATCCATTCTGATCATCCATCAATAGATAAATAACCCTTCACAAGTCCACCATAACCTAAACATAACACATACTATTCGCTGTCTAACTCTGGCCATACTTTCATGGTCCGCAATCAGGAAACATTCTGCCTTTGAGAACTCCCAGTCCCTAAATCCCTAGAGTCCATGAATCACCATAACCGAGCCCACATCCACCACTTGAATGACTAACTCATCTCTCAAAAACAATCATCCCACGAGAAATACTTTCATAATTCTTCCATGCCACATAGCAAAATCTGAACATTAGCAGTCAATCAACCAGGTAAGTACCGCAATACCAATGAAGCATCTGTAAGTCAAAACGCAATGTACCTTCTAAAATTTGCACCATTCTCGGGTAATACCAAGGAGTACTAGCATTCATCTAAACATCTGGGACCATCCAGGTTGTCTAAGAATTCATGACATTCTCTTCAAAACTGAATCGCGACCTTGTGCATGCAAATCTCAATCCCACACGACGCACCACATCTATCATTCCATTATATGAAAATACGAGAACCACATTATCAACTATGACTACAAGCAGGATACCTACTCAATCAGCCATAAACCTTCCACTTGATCCAATCCATGAATAAGGACCACCTACTTAGCACCACCTCGCAACACTGTGTCCTTAAGGACAAACAAATATAGACCATTATACTGATGATCCTTAATGCGCTCAAACAAGGATGACTTCACAACACAATCGAGAACTCTACTAAGCTCGAAAATATCAAATCGCTCAAATCTATCGACCAAAGCCTGAACATTGATAGTATGCCTCTCCGCAGCTAGAATAAATTCCAAACTCCAAACATGAACTGTGTAATCCTTCTCATGAGGCTTCAACTGCCGCGACACATAAGCAACAATACTACGTTGCGCTGACATTATTGAACACCTCTCCACAAGGTGACAATAGTTTTCCCTCGTAACAAAAGGGAAAAACATCCCACACCATATTTGTAGAATCATCGCAACTCGTCAGTGCCCAACTAATATCGAGTACTAAACATCACGTACGAATGAACAGGAAGGAACTGAAGATATAGTGTTTATGTAATGACCCAACCGATCGTTTTGAGCGTTCGCATTTCGTTCAATAATTTGAGTTCTGGAATGTATTCTTACGATGTATTATGACTTGTGTACATGATATTTTTTGATTTTTGGGAAGTTCGGGATTGATTCAGAAGAGTAATTCTCAATTTGGAAGCTCTAAATTGGAAAAGTTGACCAAGATTTGACTTATAAGAAAACAACCATATAATTGGGATTCAATGGATTCAATAGGTTTTTATGGTGATTTTGGACTAGGGCATATTTTTCGTATTTGAATTTGGATGTTCCAAGAAGGTTTTGAATCTATTTACCGAAAGTTGGCAATTTGAAGGTTTAGAGAGATCATAAATTTGACTGAGATTTGACTTTGGTGTTACCGGGCTTTGAATGGTGTCCCAAGACTTTGAAAAGGCTCATTTTGGTTTATTGAAACTTGTGTGCAAATTTTGGTTTCACTCCGAGTTGATTTGGTATGAATCAGACGTTTGGTTGTGAATATTTGAGGTTCTTGAATTTGAAGGTTACATGATGAGTTTTTGTGTTTGATTCTTAGTGTAGATGTTATTGATGATTTTTTGAGCCTATGGATAAGTTTGAATGATGTATTTGAACTTGTGGGTATGCTTGGACGGGGTCCCCGGGGCCCGGGTGCGATTTGGAATGGTTTCAGATCATTTTGGATGGTTTTTGATTGTTGGTTTTGATTCTTCACATTTGTGATGAGTGGGTCGCGGAGAACATCGCATTTGTGAGAGTTTTTTTGCTTTTGAAACTGGAAGGCTGGGAGACATAGCATTTTTGAGGTCACGAGTCGCATTTCCTATGGGGTGATTCGCTTTTGTGAAGTCTGGCCGCTTTTGCGACTAGCCACCTGGAATATTTTGCATTGCGATCTTCGTAGTCGCATTTGAGACATTTACTGACGGGGGTTCACATTTGCGAGCATGAGGTCATTTTTGCGAGATTCATATTTGCGAATCTCTGGTCAAAATGCAACCTCTGAAGCTAGTTTTAAGCTGCGTATTTCGAGACTTAGACCTATTTTCTCACATTTTGAGCCCTAGACTTGGAGAGGGGTGATTTTAGAGGGGGATTTCCACCCAAGCCTTTTGGGGTAAGTGATTTTTACTTGATTTTAATATTATATCTTGTTTCCCATAGATTATTACACCGAGAATATAGAATTTAGAAGAGAACTTATAGGAGGTTTTGACTATGTTCTAAAAAGTATTTGAGAGTCGATTTGGACTAGATTTTGGAATCTAATCATATATGTCGACTCGTGAGATTATGGGTGTTGCGCCCTATTTTGCATGAATCAAAACAACATTCAACTAGTGATTTTCCTATTGATGATAAAAGAGAGCCGCCACCTAATATTTAAAGGTATACTAGGGTACCTATTTAATTATTAACGTCATTACCCTATTAATTTGCTAACCAGTGATATTTGGGTAAGAATTCTTGTTCTTCTAAGGGGAAGGTGTTAGGCACCCCTGAGAATCTACCTAAGGTAGCTCCTTAGGACTTAGACTAGGTTCGGGGAATTCAGATGTCTATATCTTTCTTACTCAATGCTTAAAAATATATGGCTTACTTTATGTTATGTTGTAAAACTTATCAATTTTAAAAGTGAAGTAGTGGATATACGTTGAAAAAAGGTGTAAGTTTTATTTAAGAGAAAAACCTTTGAAAAATGTCTATATGATTGAAAGAGTGTTTAGAGAAAATGGATGTATAACACTTACCTTAACAACAAAATAGGGTTAAGTTTAAAATATTTGGTTCTGAACAAAATGGATGTTTATGTAAAGTAAGAACTATTGGGGAAGTGGAGTTTAGATATACCTTGAAAGATGATTTTAAATCTCATATTCAAATTTGAAGAGAATCGTTTGAAGATCCTAATTACAGCAGAGTTTGTTGATTTGTAGATATAGCCCGCCATTAGAAATTATTTTCTTGTTTTTTCGACTTTTCTTCTTGTTTTAGAAAGAAAAGGTTGTCGACTTTTGCAAATTTGTCTTAGTTTCAATAATTTCATAAAAGAATGGTTGGTAAGAACAAGGATGGAAGTTGAATAAGAGAAGTGATTAATAATTAGAATTAATTACTACTAAGTTGCAGTACCTTTGTTTTTTACCTACGTCAGGCTTGCCTAGATTATTGTTATAACTCAAAGACATAAAGTTAGACATTCAATCAATATCGTCAGTGTTGATACATATAAGAATAGAAGTAAACTTATGAAAGAAAAGAAATGGACTCATAGTTTTGGGACTGAATAAGATTAGGCTCACCAGACAGCGAAAACGAACATCAGCAGCTTCGATGACTACAAGGTTCAGGCAAGCATTTGGGCCTGAGTTTTTTGAGAACTCGACAGGAACAACTCAAACACATGCATAAAGGAAAGAAAGAAGGTTATTAGATATATGCCCCAAAACAATATTTAAACATGCGCAACACCAATATAGGCCCAGGACATACTGTAACAATCAATAGTAGTTAGGGATGCAAATTAATGTGAAGTCACACAGAGTAAAGCAATTTACAATGGAACCTTCGTTTCCATTTAATACTAAACCGAAAGAGATTAGCAAATGTTAATAATTAAAGGCTTAGGGTAAATGTCACGACCCAAAATCCACTATAGGTCGTAATGGCGCCAAACGCCGCCGTCAGGCAAGTCAACGGTGATTGATCAATTTAATTATTTATTTTATAACTTTAAAATCATAATTTTTATTACTTAATTAGTATGAAATAGAATTTACAGGTAAATGATAATATTTACACGAACTACAATAATGAACAACTCGTAGGAACCCCCAAAATCCGGTGTCACAAGTGCATGGGCATCAACTAGGAAATATAATAAAATGCAACATATGTCTGGAATACAAATTAGATAGGAAAATATAAATAACTCTGATGGAGACTCTGCAGGCTGCGGATCGTAAAATGGAATGCAACTCACGGTGAAGTCCCCGCAATACCCGCACCTTTGCGCACAAAAGGCCACCAGACATATATGTACCTGAACAATAAGTGCAGCAAGTGTAGCATGAGTGCGTAAATCAACGCGTACCCAGTAAGTATCTAGCCTAACCCCATGAAGTAGTGACGAGGGGTCGACATCAACACTTACTAGTGATCCAGTAAGACAAATACAGTAGAAGTAAATAGATGTGAGTCAGAGTAAATAAACGAAATAACAAGCATAAATACGTGGTAATATTATCCTCTCAGCAATAACTCAAGCTCTCCGCTAGTAGTTACCTCCTCAATCGGAGTATATATATAATGAACCTCACCAGATAGGTCGTTACAGTTTAAATCAAGAAAACTCACAGATATACTGGCTTCTTGTCAATTATTACGTACGATTTCATAAGAGTATTTTATAGAAATGCCGAGGGGTACGGCCCGATCCCGTCATAATATGTGCACTACCGAGGGTCGAATGGCAACGAACCATAGATACATCTATCATAATGCCGAGGCGAACGGCCCGTTCCCATGAGAGTGTGATACATAATCCTGCCGAAGCGAACGGCCCGATCCCATCATAATGTGCGCACTGCGGAGGGTCGAACGGCACGAACCATAGATGTATTTATTATATCGGCGAGGCGAATGAACCGATACCATTAAAATAAGAAGCTTTAACCGGTCCTTGACCCTACTCACGAATAGACGTATGAGTTATAAATTTTAAGGGAAACCTTTAGATGAAAACACATGATGCGGGAGAAATTCGTAAGAGGAGCACAATTATTTCGCGGCTAATCATGAAGCCCGTCGATTCTCTACAATAGCAAGTCTATCACTCTACATAACTCTAGTCTCAAGTCGCAATGTAAAATAAAGGAATTTAATAGGCAAAAGACAACTCAAATAGTACATTCGTAGCATGGCGAGAACCTAAGTCTACCCGGACAAAACATGAATCTCGCTACGTACGGACTCTTGTCACCTCGTGCGTACGTAGCCCCCGCAACAAGTAGCACATAACAAATACATCACCTAGGGGTAATTTCCCCCTCACAGAGTTAGACAGTAGACTTACCTTGCTTCGAAGTTCCAAAACTGCCCCAAGGCCTCTCTAACACCTCAAACCAAAACTCGTCGATCCAAAACCATTCAAACAACGTGCAAATCAATTAAAATATATTCTAATACCCGTAATGAATCAATTTAAACAATTCCTAACTTGCTCGAAAAGTCTACAAAATCAACCCTCGAGCCTACGTGCCCGTATCTCAAAAATTTTTGAATATAAACATTCCCAGTTTCCTTACGATCTCAAATACATAAATTATTCCCAATTACACGTCCAATTTTGTGGTCAAAATCCAAAAATATCAATTCTAGGTTTTCTACCAAAACCCCACAATTTCCACTAATTTTCATGTTTAAATCCTTATACAAACCATGTATTTAACTTGTAATAGGTGGGAATCACTTACCTTGTGTTGCTTGATGAAAACCTCCCTTAAAGCTCTCCAAAAGTCATCCCAACCCAGAGAAAATCGGCCAAATCCCGCTTTTAAAAGAACCTTCTGCCCAGATGATTTTTCGCATCTGCGGAACATATGCCGCTTATGCGGAAACTTTCTCGCTTCTGCGGAAGACCACTGTTAGCAGACCATCGCACCTGCAAAAATTCTTCCGCTCCTGCGCAACCGCAGGTGCGACATACCCTAACCTTGCTTCAGTGCACACTCAGGTGCGCTGCCCACTTCCGCTGCTGTGACTTCACGCCCACGCTGCCCAAGCAGCTTCTATGGACCTCACCTTGCTTCTGCGACCAAACTTTCGCAGAAGCAGTTACACCAGCTGCTGCCCAGCTTCAGCATCTGCTAAGTCCAAAATGAATCCATTAACCATCCGGAATCCACTCGAGGCCCCCAGGACCTTAACCAAATATACCAACACGTCCTAAAATACACTACGAACTTATTTGAAGCCTTAAATTATGTCAAACAACATTAAAATCATGAATCGCATCTTGAATTAAACTTATGAATTTTCAAATTTTCAAATTCTATATCTTGTGCCGAAACGTATCAAATCAAGTCCGATTGACCTCAAATTTTGCACACGAGTCATAAATTACATGGCGAAGCTATTCTAAGGCTCGAAATCCCAAACGAACATCGATAACATTAAAATCCACTTCAAGTCAAAACTTAAGAATTTCTTAAACTTTCACAATACCGACCTTCCATAATAAGCTCCGAAATGCTCCCGGGTGATCCGATGCTCAACCCGAACATACACCCTAGTCCGAAATAATCATACAAACCTATTGGAACATTCAAATCCCGATTCCAAGGTCATTTGCTGAAAAGTTATTCCTTAGTCAATTCTTCCAACTCAAAGCTTCCAAAATTAGAATTTTCTTTCCAAATCAACTCAAACTTTTCGAAATTCAATTCCGACCACACGTAAAAGTCATAATACTTGAAGTGAAGCTACTCGAGGCCTCAAACCGCCGAACTACACGCTAGAGCTTAAAATGACCGGTCGGGTCGTTACATTCTCCCCCACTTAAACACACGTCCCCGAACGTGTTAAGAACTGCTCCGGAGTTGCCCCAAAATCACTGTTCAACACCTTGTGCACCTACCCGTGCCACCACAACCCAGTTAAACACATTAGCTTGAGCCAGACTGAAGATCCTCCTTTTATTTAGTCAGTAAGCCTTAGAACCAAATTCCAACCTCCGAATTCTTCTACGAGATCTAATTCTTACATACCATCACTGTATCAATCACTGCACACTGTACCAAAACATGATCATACACATTTGTTGAATTCACACCATGTACCGCATGATTCACATGCCAATAATAACATCCTCCGAGCGCAATAGCTGCAATTTCACGAATCGGATGCCTGCAATACGCCTCATAACACATGTGAGCCCTGTTCCAACTCTCGCAATACCGCCACGACGAAAGAGATGTGTAAAAACTCATAACCACCTACCAAAACAATAAATCATAGGGTCTCTTCACCTAACAAGCACCATTACCCCATTATGAACTAAATAACGATATATGCTCTTCAATATACCCTACATAACTCCGATCGCAGTGATCCCAGGTCCAATAACCTTGTCTCATCCAGTACAAGCTGCTCAGGTAATAAGCTATCTAAAACACTACCAAAATCTCATATGACGCAAACAATGCTACAAAATCGAATGTGATACATAAGGAAAAACGAACTCTGAAAAGGAACTATCTAGCCCGCGTAAACAAATAAGACGGTTGAACAGACGCTATGAACCCTTCTCAGAGAATGAGAAACAAAATACACAAGAATAGATACAGGGAACCATACTCAACATCACACTATTGAGGCATGCAACCCGATCCACACATTATACGGTTGCTGAGTGCAGCCCGATCCAAACATGATACAGTTGCGGCGAGCAACTCGATCCAAACAACGTACCCATGGCGGCGTGCCACCCGATCCACACATAACAATAAATAAGGAAATGCCCATCAAGACTTAATGCTTATACCTATGAAATAATGAATATTGACCACAAGCGTGCCAAGTGCGAAAATACCACCCTGGGGTGACGGATAGCACCATACGCTACAAAACTCAAGCATGGCTATGGTGCAATAAATGACTTGCATCTTGAGAGTCATCCTGCTCATTTAATACCACAAGCTACACGGGACCACAACACATGTGCGAATAATCAAGCTGACTCAATCCGGAACAACTCCCACAGTTCACAGCCAAAGGAATAGAGCGCCTTCCAGGCATAAACTCTCACATTAACAATATTACCAAAAATCCCCCTACTTGGTTTCAATCTTTAATAATCGAGTGACTAACATGTCACACTTATACAAATCTCCCCGTGGGGTACTCTCCCATGACCTTTCGCACAAGGTAGCAAAGTCTGCACCTCCACACCACCAACTGCGCTAATTCCGTAAAGCAAATCAAGAATCGGCAAATCAATACACAAAGCCTCTTACTCAACACTGTTCTCAGGTAACACTAAAGAAAATGTCAGCTTACTTTGAACATCTGAATTCTCCCCTGCTCATCCGAGTTCGTGACATTCTTGTCAAAATCGAACCACAACCTTGATCCTCAGCTCCCAATTCTCATGCCACTCACTACATCTATCATGCCGCTACGCGAGAGTATAAGAATTCATCTTAACCCCTGTGCTACTAGTAGAATAAACACTTCTTGGCTAGAACCCTTCACTTAACTCATTTCAGAAGAACCATTGCAACACACAGGTGAATTCTTATAACTGCAGAAAATACAAACCTCAAGTTGTGGTCTAAACTGTCCCAACTCTTCGGGTTTACACATAACAAGGCCATTAGAATCAAATACCTCCTAAATCAATCAAATTACGGCGGCTGTCAAGCCCGCACGTACTGCCACAAATCACCCGTATAACTAACACGTCGAAGAAACTGATCATTTCCATAGTCATGCTGGTTCAAACCACTATCCGACCCAACTTCTTTCAATTTACTCTTGACTTGCCTTAGAAATAATAATAGCTCCATTCAAAAAACATAACAAACTCAATCAGCACTCATCACGAGTGACCCAAATCATGAGACCACATCGTCTCAATACCCCTGAACCGTCTCATGCCCTCCTCAAGTGCACAATATCATATCCAACTGGTACACCCATTCTGCAAGACCTTCCGCGAATCCGAAGCCATTTCTCCCATTCCTACAATACTACCCTATAGACCTGATTATAACATAGAAAATTCCCCCAGTATTCTTCACACTCTACTACAAGATCCCGGTCTTCAGTCACCTAACAAACCCAAAAATCCTTAAACACTGCGCTTACATTCTTGAACACATTAGAACCGCTGTGGAGAGTCACCCATTCTGACTTGGTCCTGCATATATAACCCAACTCTAGTGCGCTGATAGCACATGAACACTTCCAAAGAGCAACCGACTGAATTCTTTTCCTTGTACATCACATCCACAAAAAGCATAAACTTTGAGTCTTCCCAAAACTACACATGAATCGATAACGCGAAGTATAGCACACATTCATCAAGTTATTCGCTCGAATTTCCGCTGATGTTTTATTTTCTTTGTCATAATAACCCACCAATGCACCGATAACCAGAAACCCCACAAGCAGACAACCATGCAATCCAAACGTAGATGGTGGGCTCCCTCACTTAGCTTTAAGCTACCATCACGAATGTAGAACCCACAAAGATTCCTCCTTCTCAATTACCATGATCTCGCACTACCAACTCGCCAAATTTCTTGTAGTCTCTTGTTAAACGTTTCATGAACATTTTAAATTATTAGCGACAATCGCATACCTGTGGCATTCCATGCCAACATCTTCCAATGATGCTGCACTGGCTAAAACTACCATGAGTTCAGTGAACCCTTCTGAGCCTATGCTCGTCACCCAGCTGTACAAGTATGTTCCTTGCCCATTGACATTAATTGAAAGTCCAGCAATACCTTCCAAACTCAAAGTCATGTTGCATCCAAAATGATAATCAAGTCTTCACACCCCTCTTCATTTCAAGCAAACTCCTTTCTGCCATATTCAATCTTTCTCCGTACAATAATAGCCATTCCAATTATAATCCGTGGACCTAGTCACTTTCCGCCATGCCTCCTAAATGGCTCTAATCTTTCTCAAGGTACATGGCTATCCTACCACAGAATCCATATGCTACTCTGCCACTCCCACTTCAGCCAAACCATCTCCTTTAAGGAACTTCTCGACCTCCGCTCATACTTGGCCTGCAAGTAATCCAACCCTATAGCACCGGGACTAATGAATTGCTACCAACTCTAATCCTCCTAGAAGATCATCTTTCTCAAGCCATCAACACAAGAAACACCAATTCGATTCTGAAACCGCTACACTCCGCTATCGCTGACAACCATTTCTTAGGCGCCATTTCCCGACATCCTTCCCCGAAGGCAAATCGAAGAAGGCCATAACACCGGCAAACCTTAATGTGTTCCAACAAGGACGGCGATACCAATTCACAAATGATAATTCCACCACGCTCGAAAATACCAAGTCTCATCACTTCATCAACCAAGGCCTGAACATCCATATTCTGATTGCCTTTCCTCCTCTGGAATTAAATGTCAAACCTCTAAACCATGCACTAAGAAATCCTTCTTTCGAGTCATTCACTGCCTTGACACATAAAAAAGGCACCCTATCATTACACCAACACTGTGCGATAACAACGCATGAAAATCATAATAATCTATGCATAGCCTCAAAACCATAGTAAATACAGATATTGGGCTAAAATGACTGAACACCCTTTCGCGAGACGACGATAATAGCCTGCACGAATACGCAGGGAGAAACATCCTGCACGTCTACAGTACCAGCAACTCCTCGATGCCTAATTGATAAGAAATGCTCCACGTCGTACGAGATTGAGTAGGAAGAAAATAAAGGCATAAGTCTCAAAGGAATCAAATCACACAATGAGGAATCAAGAAGGGAAGTGCTCCTAACAGTCCTATAGCCTCTCGAAGATAAGTACAGGCGTCCCCGTACCGATCCGCAAGACTCTACTAGACATGCTCATGACTCGTGAGACCTAAGTGAACCTGGCTCTGATACCAAGGTGTCAGGACCCAAAATCCTCTATAGGTCGTGATGGCACCTAACGCCGCTATTAGGCAAGCTAACGGTGATTGATCAATTTAATTACTCATTTTATTACTTTGAAATCATAATTTTTATTAATTAATTAGTATGAAATAGAATTTACAGGTAAATGATAATATTTACACGAACTACAATAATGAACAACCCCTAGGAAACCCCAAAGCCCGGTGTCACAAGTGCATGAGCATCAACTAGGAAATATAATAAAATACAACATCTGTCTGGAATACAAATTAGATAGGAGAATATAAATAACTCTGATGGAGACTCTGCAGGCTGCAGATCGTAAAATGGAATGCAGTTCACGGTGAAGTCCCCGCAATACCCGCACCTTTGCGCCCAAAAGGCCACCAGACATATATGTACCTGAACAATAAGTGCAGCAAGTGTAGCATGAGTGCGTAAATCAACGCGTACCCAGTAAGTATCTAGCCTAACTCCAGAGAAGTAGTGACGAGGGGTCGACATCAACACTTACTAGTGATCCAGTAAGACAAATACAGTAGAAGTAAACAGATGTGAGTCAGAGTAAATAAACGAAATAACAAGCATAAATACGTGGTACAATTCTCCTCTCAGCAATAACTCAAGCTCTCAACTAGTAGTTACCTCCTCAATCGGAGTATATATATATAATGAACCTCACTAGATAGGTCGTTACAGTTTAAATCAAGAAAACTCACAGATATACTGGCTTCTTGTCAATTATTGCGTACGATTTCATAAGAGTATTTTATAGAAATGCCGAGGCGTACGGCCCGATCCTGTCATAATATGTGCACTGCCTAGGATCGAACGGCACGAACCATGGATACATCTATTATATTGCCAAGGCAAACGGCTTGTTCTCATGAGAGAGTGATATATAATCCTACCGAGGCGAACGGCCTATTCCCATCATAATGTGCGCACTACCGATGGTCGAACGACACGAACCATAGATGTATCTATTATACTACCGAGGTGAATGGCCAGATCCTATTAGAATAAGAAGCTTTAACGGGTCTTGACCCCACTCACAAATAGACGTGTGAGTTATAAATTTTAAGGGAAACGTTTCGATGAAAAACACGAGAGACATTCGTAAGAGGAGTGGAAATATTTCACAGCTAATCATGAA
This sequence comes from Nicotiana obtusifolia, assembly GCA_002018475.1. Lineage (NCBI taxonomy): Eukaryota > Viridiplantae > Streptophyta > Magnoliopsida > Solanales > Solanaceae > Nicotiana > Nicotiana obtusifolia. The sequence continues at coordinate 26,525 of MCJB01036283.1, forward strand.
GCCTGTCGATTCTCTACAATAGCAAGTTTATCACTCTACACAAGTCTAGTCTCAAGTCGCAATGTAAAATAATTTAATAGGTAAGAGACTACTCAAATAGTACATTTATAGCATGGCGGGAACCTATATCTACCCGGACATAACATGAATCTAGCTACGTACAGACTCTCATCACCTCGTGTTTACATAGCACCCGCAACAAGCAGCACATAATAAATATATCACCTAGGGGTAATTTCCCCCTCACAGAGTTAGACAGTAGACTTACCTTGCTTCGAAGTTCCAAAACTGGCTCCAAGGCCTCTCTAACACCTCAAACCAAAATTCGTCGATCCAAAACCATTCAAACAATGTGCAAACCAATTAAAATATATTCTAATTCCCGTAATGAATCAATTTAAACAATTCCTAACTTGCTCGAAAAGTCTACAAAATCAATCCTCGAGCCTACGTGCCCGGATCTCAAAAATTTTCGAATATAAACATTCCCAGTATCCTTACGATCTCAAATACATAAATTATTCCCAATTACACGTCCAATTTTGTGGTCAAAATCCAAAAATACCAATTCTAGGTTTTCTACCAAAACCCCACAATTTCCACTAATTTTCAGGTTTAAATCCTTATACAGACCATGTATTTAACTTGTAATAGGTGGGAATCCCTTACCTTGTGTTGATTGATGAAAACCTCCCCTTGAAGCTCTTCAAAAATTGCCCCAACCAAGTGAAAATGAGATAAAATGTGCCAAATCCCGCTTTTAAAAGAACCTTCTACCCAGGCGATTTTTTGTATCTGCGGAACATATGCCGCTTCTGCGGCTCCATTTCTGCGGAAACTCGCTCGATTCTGTGGAAGACCATTGTTAGCAGACAATTGCACCTGCGAAAATTCTTCCGCTCATGCGCAACCGCAGGTGCGACACACCCTAGCGCAGCTGCGCAAAATCCCGCACCTGCGGCCCTGACCTAGCTTCTGCACACACTCAGGTGTGCTGCCCGCTTCTGCTTCTGTGACTTCACACCCAGGCTTCCCAAGCCGCTTTTGTGGACCTCACCTCGCTTCTACGACCAAACTTCCGCAGAAGCGGTTACACCACTTGCTGACCAGCCTCGACATCTCCTAAGTCCAAAATGAATCCATTAACCTTCCGGAATCCACCCGAGGCCACTGGGATCTTAACCAAATATACCAACATGTCCCAAAATACAGTACGAATTTAGTCGAAGCCTTAAATTATGTCAAACAACATTCAAATCATGAATCGCATCTAGAATCAAACTTATGAATTTCCAAATTTCCAAATTCTATATCTTGTGCCGAAACATATCATATAAAGTCCGATTGACCTCAAATTTTGCACAAGAGTCATAAATGACATGAAAAAGCTATTCCAAGGCTCAAAATCCCAAACGAACATCGATAACATTAAAATCAACTTCATGTCAAAACTTAAGAATTTCTTAAACTTTCAAAATACCAACCTTTCATAATAAGCATCGAAATGCTCCCGGTTGATCCGATACTCAAACCAAACATATGCCCAAGTTGAAATCGTCATACATACCTATTGGAACATTCAAATTGCGATTCCAAGGTCGTTTACTGAAAAGTCATTCCTTAGTCAATTCTTCTAACTCAAAGCTTCCGAAATTAGAATTTTCTTTCCAAATCTACTCCAAACTTCCCGAAATTCAATTCCGACCACATGTACAAGTCATAACATGTACAAGTAGCTGAAGTGAAGCTACTTGAAGCCTCAAATTGCCGAACAACATGCTAGAGCTTAAAACGAACGATCAGATCGTTATAGTAAATTTTCATTGGCTGAGATACCCTTTGATCCCTTGCACTTCAAAGATCGCAAAGGTCTCAAGGACCCCGAACTGTGCTTGTGTCAGGGAGAATATCTTAACCAAGAACTAAATTGTACTCCTAAATAACCTCAACTACTCACACTTACTCTTCCCTATAGGTTTAAGTGCTAATGAGGCACGCAACATAAATTCCATTACAATAGTAATGACAATACACAAGGAGATATACATTCCTTGTAGGTACTGTTCAGAATACTATAGATAACACCAAAAGATCATAGTTCACACACAAGCATGTGATATACTATCATGTACTTTAACAAGCTTGAGAGTATTCAATAAACTCAGTTACAGGTGCAGACAAGTAATGAGAAAACTAACATGCCAATACAAGAACTCATAACAGGTAAGTCATGTAGTCCAAAGGAGTAGAAGAGATATCATGTTTATTAACCTCATTAATCATATTGGCATGTTCATACTTGTGAAGATTCTCAACTGTAGTCATATATTTAGTCTTGTATACACTTAATGAAAGTCTACACATAGATTAGCACTCCACTTCCTACTCAGTATAGGGATTAACAGTCCACTTCAGAATTTTTAAAAGACAGGGATAAACAAATACATTTTTCTACACTTAACAAGTGATACGAACTTTAAAGAAATCTTTCATTCCATCTAGGTTGATTAGAAGTTAAATACACTGTCCTTATTCAACAAGGCAGACAAGCATCAAGTAGTTTCTCCTAAGTTTATAATGGCTACAATTAACTTATATTGACTTAACAAAGCTATGTGATATTAGAGACACATGTATGAGTATGTAAGACAGACAGAGCTTGTTCAACAACAAGCTTAGTGAAAACATCCTAGAGATAGTATTTGAACACACACATGTAACAATCTTACAGGATCACAACATGGCAAACATGATTGAATATCATGAGGCCAAATTAGCAGCATCACCATGTGTAAGTTTCAGGAAAGTCAATGAGAGTATTACATTAAGGATCTATCATACAAGCTGTGTATAAGAACTTAGTCATGATGAAGCTTACTTTAATACTTTAGCACAAAAGATGAGACTTAATCACTATATATGTATCTCAACCAGGTTATATAACTTAAGCTAAATGTGGAGCAGCTTCAGAATACACAAAGGGTAAGTATAGGGGTCCAATTAGTTCAGGGCATGTTTATATAGTAAGATCAAGACATGATTACACAGTCATGAGGTTTAACAGAATCAAAGAAGCATGTTGGAAAGGGAATCATTCAACTGATGTGAGTGTAATATACCAAGCTAGCCCTGTCTTTGTTCTTAAAGATTCACATTCACTTAAGCTAATTTATCAAGTGAATCATACCAATAACACTGAAATAAATTAATATAGCATACAAGAGAACCATGGTAGAACATCAGAATATCTAGTAACTAAGATAACTATATGAGATCATTTGAAAGTATCTTTATTAACCTCAGAAACAGTATATAAGTTAATCAAAGACATGTTTATTAAGGTTACCAGAATAATCGATTAGTACATGATTCAGATTTCAAGTTATTAAAGAAACTTATACTCTAAAGCTTAGTAATCAATCATGAGATAATGACAAACTATAACATATCAGAAACAGAGTAAATTAACAAGAAACAACAAAGCAAACATGATTTCAATTGAATGATTAAGAGAGAAGAAAGGTCGAGGCTCAGTGACCTCCTTTTGGGCAGCAAACCAAACGAGAATCTTTCTTAGCCGTTAAGAATCAGGAACTCAAACCCCAACCAGTGTAGAGTTCATAGTCGGAAAGAAATCAAAAACTAGTTAGAACACCAAACTTGATTTTGCCACTCAAAACTTAAGGGCGGTAAATGATGTTGTAGTTAGGTTGATATTTCTGCTTGTAAGGTGATATTTGTGTGTTAGGTTGGGCATTGAAGACTCCCTTTTATAGCGTCATTCAATGCCCTTAGAGTTCAATCATAATTCAGATGGTAGTGGAGAGTGACAGAGAGTTGATGATGCACGGAAACGAGTAAAAAATCAAAGAAATCAGAGGGAAAAATTATGGAGAGATTTACCTGAGTACTAGAACGGAGCGAGTCGACCATTGATGGCAACGACCCATCGAACAAAGCCCTAGAAACCCAGAGGGTCACTACGTTTGACCTCTTGGTACAAAATGTTCATGATGAAGTTCTGAAGAGGCTCCTCATATGCTTCGATTTGAAAGAACATAAAAGAGCTCAAATGGTTTGAGGTTACACTTTTTGGTCTATGACTTCAAGATTAGGGATTTTGAATTCAATCGGTTGAAACAGAAAGCAAATAGCCGAATTCGTAGTACAGGTGTTGACGGTCAATTTTGACCCTCCCTTTTTAAACTAATTTATTTATACTTAATAATTTATGATGAATGTTTTGAAAGTATTTTCTATCAATAAATACTTATTTTAAAAAATTAACTAGGTATTAGTAGTTTTGAAATTAATAACTTAGTATCAGCATCATGTAAATATACTTATCATTTTTAGATTATTAAAATATAATACACTATATAGGTATTATAATTAATTTAGTGAATTATTTCTCAATTATAGTTAAATAGGTCACTATGGTAATAATTCGAAGTTAGTGTCATAATTAGAAGATAAAATATTTTATAAATAATTACAATAATTAGTAGTATATAATTATAATTTTACTACATTTATTAAAACTTAATTAAGTTTAATTAACTCAATTTTAGAGGGATTTAAAACTAAAGGGGCAACAATTGCAATTCCTAATTAAATACAAGAAGTTATTTCCTAAATCAATTGCAGCCCAAAAGACAAGCCCAATCCAGAAAATATCCATTCCGAACACCCCATCTCTTTCCATCTTGGCAATCCGGCCACTCTCCCTAAACCAATTATAACCTGGCACGTCACTCGCCTCTCTCACTCACAAAGAAAGCACAATGAATCTAGACCATTGATCTATCATATCAACTGCCTGCTTTTTATCCCCATTGTTTCTTTAATTCGACTACTCCACAAGACTTATTCCCAGCCATCCAAATCCAATAATCCAACGGTCGTGACTTGTTCACATTTTAAATCTTTAATGCCCAAATTATCAGGGTCGTTGATCAATAGATCTAATGGCCCAGATCCTATATGTCTCTCTTAAACCTATAGATAATCCCCCAATACCCTTAACCCTATTCATTCACTCCAAACACTCAGCCGCCCCCTTTCCCCTTCTTCTCTAATCTCTCTCAAACTTTTAGACGCATCAATCACACAAAACCTCGCACTGATTAGTGCAAGGTCATGAATCATGATCAGAAAATGTTCCATTTGCCTTCATGAAACTTCAAATCATTTGTGGTTTTTAAATCCATGGCATGCATGTTCATCTGTTCTATCTCTGTACTACGAAACTCATCACTTTCTTTCCATTTTCATCATTTAATATCAATAGCCCTATTTGAATAAGTCAGACCAAAAAGGTGAAACATGAACTCGCCAGATCTCCTCCTTTGTCTTTTCAAATCCAATGACCTCTAGATATTAGGTTTCTGAACAGTGGTCTCTCGTACCTCAACCAATGTTTTTAAGTTGTTTAACCTGATGATTTCTCACATCTTCCTAAGACCTTAGACCTTACTCTAATGTTCTATTATAATCTTCATGCTGCATTTTGAGTTCTGTTAGTATTCTGTACAACTTTCATGCTTATCATGGTGTATTTTGAATTTTGTTCCACTTAATGCTCTGTTATAACCTTCATGCTCATGATGATGTATTCTGAATTCTAATCTACTTAATGTTCTGTTATAAGTCTCATGATTCATCATCTTATATTCTCCTGAGTTCTGTATTTAGGTTTTACTATAGTCATCATGTTTAACATGTAACACCCTTCTAAGTTCTGCTATCCTACCAAGGCTTTTCTGTTCATCATGCCATATTCTTGAGTTCTATCATGCTATACTTAGGATTGTTACTGCAGTCTTCATGTTTAACATGCCATGTTCTTTTAGGTTCTATCATGCTAAAATTAGGATTTTGTTAGATAACTTTAGCTAGGGTACATATGAAATGCATAGGACAACCCTACCTCACTAGGTTAAGGCTTATGAAACCTGATTGTTCAGAAATGCTTTGATAGATGTTTATTAGTCCTTAAGTATCCTTTGAATCCTCATCATGAATGCTTTACATCCAAATCTAACTATTAGCTTGTAAACAATCCTATTGTGATGGATTTTCCTTTGAATATCAGTAGTATTTGTCATGGTCGATCTATCTCCTATGACTCAGACTATAGTTGTGTCCTGTTGATTATTTCTATAATCTGAATATGACTCCATCATGTTTAGCTATCCAACCGAGACTATGTAGCTGAATTAAGTCTACTAAGTGCGATGTTTCCCCTATCCTTAACCCCCAAAATGATACTGACAACCTGATTCTTCAATGTTTCGGGCTCATCTTCTCTTGTGAAGTCATAATATTGATTGAAATCTCTGTATGTTTGGGAGTTTGGTATGGACTTTTGTTTATCCTTCATGACTTCACATTTTGAACATCGTGTTAAACTTATACTCAATCCTTTCTTTCCTTTGTTATTCTGGATTGAATCTAGCATAAGGGAAACCTTCTACTATTATTGGTTGAGTGCAATAACCTGCTTGTATCATTATCTGAATCTGTACTAATAATTTCAAGGGATTCAAGTAATGTCATTAACCTAAGTGTATGCTCATCTGTTATCAATGCTAAGGCATTTGTCTCTGAATCCTAAAGCTGTTATAATTCCAAACCATGTGCCTTATTTGTCTACGAGATGTATAAAATCTATTGTCTAATTTTCAGCAATAACAGCATCAGTATACATGCTGCCATATGTACCTAGAAGTCTGATTTTCAAAACCTGTTCATATGTGTTCCTCACTCATATAATGCTGAAGTATAAGGATTGTTTCTACGTGTCTATTTCTGTGTTATTCTGCTAATGAAAGTAGGCTTATGTGATAAGAAATGTCATAGTGGTTGATTTGCATTGAAAGGACCTCATAGGCATTCAAACCTATAGGGAAGAGTTAGTCGTTAGTGGTTAGAGGTATTCGGGAGTAGAGTTTAACTCTAGGTTGGGATGCTCTCCCCGCCACAAGCATTGCCCTGGGCCTTGAGCCCCTTGGGAAATTTGAAGTGTCGAGGGATTCGAAGGGGGCATCGGCCTTGAGTAGAACTCTCTTCCTAGCTTGTAATTTATTGACACTTATTACTCTCTTTAGGTTTGGTTTTTAATGCCAACGAAAGGTATTTAATGTGGGTCATTCACTATACATGACCTCCACATTAGTATGGGTCCCTTAGCATTTAAACACTGTCAGTGATTTCTTTTAGTCTTTGATTGAGAATTTATATATAGATATGTATACAATACTGTTATTCTAATGATCTTCTCTTTTATTTTCAGGCAATGTACAATGATTTGGACCAACTCTACCATGGTCCAAGGGTCTGCCATCGCTCGTCATTGTTACTGCCGGGCCTGCCTTTTGAGGCCCAAACCTCCCATGGTCACTTCTTTCCCTTCACCTTTTTGCCTACTGCTTAGTCATTCTTCAGTTGCACTATGTCATTGCTCATTCTTGTTTTCCTGTTGTTATATCTCATTATGTATATGACAAGCATATATTGGATTGAATGTTTATCCTTATCTTTTAATTTACAGAATGACTTAGGCAAGCGTTAAAGAATTTAGGATTAAAAAGCCTTAGTTAGCAATTAATTCTATAACTGCTAATCACGAGCTTATTATCAATTTATTGTGCCTCGCTAACCTTCTCCTTAAAGATTTGGAAGTCCAAGGGTTTAACAAAGGTGGCATCCCTCTTTTCAAAAAGAAAAAAAGAATTGTCCCGATTTATCTTCCAAAAAGGGAATCAACTATTTTAAAGGATTAAGGTGTTGTTTCCCTAAAACAAAGGCTTTCAAATAGTTTTCTAATTCAAAACCAAGGTATATCTTAGGATCATTTGCATAAGACTTTTACCACGTTAGAATGGCATGAATCTCCCAAATTTAGGAAACAAAGGGCTTTAACTTGGCTTCTTTTTCACATTTATACAAACATTTCCATCTTTTTTTTTAAACTTATATATACTAACGCTCATTTCCTAAAAGATTTCTTTAAATCCATCTTCTTTAAACCGTACTCTCCCCTTATAGGTTTTATGTCCTAATATATAGTTAGCTATACCCTTAGAACACTAGTTAAGGTATAGTACAAAGAATTAATTCCAAATCTAGTCTAAATTCTATGGAGCTATCTCTGGTAGATTTTAAGGAGCCTAACACCTTCCCCTTAGAAGAAGAAAAATCCTTTCTCATGATCTCACTGGTTAGCAACCGATAAAGAATATAACTTTTAGTAATTAAATAGGTACCCTAGTATTCCTTTTAATATTAGGTGGCTACTCTCTTTCATCAACAACAGAGAAACCACAAGTTGAATCTTGTTTTGACTAGTGCAAAATACGTCGCAACAACATGGCAACTCTGCTGGGGAATCACACTTAGGTTCTGACCTTAGCAGACTTAGACTAAATTTGGCATTTAGATCTATTTGTACATTGCTTTAGTTGTAGCTAAATTTGTAATTACGTGGTTGCCTGCTTTATTTGTTCTTTATGCTTATTATCAGACTTATTGTTGCTACACCCTTATCTGTTACTGCTTTACATATAATGCCATCACATTTCTTTCTATCGGTATTGGCCGTACACTATCACACATAATGACACGCGAGGGTTGTCTTTTACAGCTCTCCGGACCTTCTTTTCAAAACTCTCTAGTTTCAGAGAATGGCTTTATCAGGTCATACTGCACAAACCTTAGGTGAGTCGGTCCTTGGCATCGACACACAATTAGGAAAGCCACCCTAATATCAACGGGTCATGCACCTAACGACACGATTACTGTGAAAAGACAAACAAACCTAACAAGACACTTAAAGATCCAAAGCAACACTTACCAAAACCTTTCTTTTACCCAGAAAATGAAAATCAACCAAAACATCCCCGAGATTAACATGGTAATGGGAGCACCACACAAGTTGAAGCGTGGACGAAGAACATTCATCGGGAACACGGAGATGAGATTCAGACACACCTGGGGGCACTGACCGCTTTGCTAAACATCCGAGCAGACATGGTGCTCACTCGCTTGCTGATAGAGTTCTAGGATCTGGCAAAGGTGGTGTTCAAGTTTGCTGACCGTGAGTTAGTACCGACATTAGAAGAGGTTACTAGTTTCAGCGGAGCTGGCATTCAATGGAAGGAAGCCAATACTACCAGTTACTATACCTTGTTACAGGTTCTTGTATGCCTTAGGCCTGACTAACAGTCGGGCTCTTAGAAATATAAGGACGGATGGGTGAGCCTCGACCAGTTGTTCGACAGATTTGGACAGTGCGATCAAGCAACATAGGAGAGTCTCAAGCCTATCACCTTCTCATTAGCACTTCCAAGATTATTGGTCTTCCGGAAGAGAAGGGGTCGGATCAACATCAACTTATTACCCATGGTTCTGGAAACCTTCAAGCTACTTTGTTGCCGATGGTGCTAGCTTAGATTCTGAGGGCTTTGTCTGCATGTGCACGAGGGTATGATTTCTTTAAGGGTTGTAACTTGCTACTTCATATCTGGGCTACAGAACATTTCTTCCAGCGAGAGGCCACCATTGACTACTTTGTGGGCGTCAACAACATGATCCACAGCCACAACGAGACGATTAGACGTTGGGTCTACCACATGGGCAAGAAAAGTGGAGGGAAATGCTGACCAATCTAAGTGGAGAATGGGTCAACTGGAAGCTATCATGGTTAGGTGGAAGGGCAATCTTAAGGGACTCCTCAGAAATACTTCATTGAGTTGATCGGACTTGAGGGCATCCATCCATACTCACCCCTGTGGGTTATCAGATAGTACGGGATGATCCAGAATGTGCCTTTATGGACAAGGACAGATTCCGATCCCTAGGATATGAAGGCTACAAGAAAAGTGGAACGACCTAGTCACAATGCCGATAGGTCAAAACTCATGGTGCACTCCAGAGTATTATGTCTGGATCAATGAGGAAAATGAGCTGGCCCGACCAAGCAGAGAGGTATAGCCTGGCTGGAGGATGCAGTGGCTACTTTGCAAATCCGCCATGAGACTCGGCCATATTACCTTGTGACTAGCTCAATGCACCGTCAAGTGGTTCTAGGATCCATCAATCACATGTTGCCACCTGCTGAAGACGATGACGAGGTAGTGGAATGCATCCAGATAGAGTCTGGGACAAAGCCGAAAGAAGATCCAGAGGACGAGTCTGAGTTCAACGATGACGAGGAGGAGTTTGAAAAAGACACAGAGGAAGATCTGGAGGATGATCCAGAACAAGAAGAGGAGATGGGAAATAATTCCGGGGATGGTTACTAGAAGTTGGTTTATTTCCCCTTATTTCCCACTTTGTACCCTTATCCTCAGTTTTCTTTTTGCTTTCTTAAAGGGCAAGTTGTTCTTTTGTGAATATCAGAAACAATGATGTAATCTTTGTTCCCGCGTATCTTAGTCCAAAATTATCAATGAAATCAAATTTTTTTCGGATCTAAGTCTGCCAAGTCTAATTGTTTGTCAAACATCTGTGATTTAGGCCTACCTCCGGCAATGAGAGGTCCCACGAATTCTAGGAAAATGTGCTAGCCTTAATTCGTGAGTTAATTGCTTTGTGTGATTTCCTACTTGTATAAATGAAGAAATTGAATCTTATTTCTTTTCTTTCTTCTTATTTTTTCTTTTACTTTATTATTACCCCCCAAAAGAAAGTTTGTTTGTGTCGAGCCAAAACGGGCGGAACCACCATATAATCTAAGATCAAAGGGAAAGATGTCAGCTACAGAAAACTCGACTAAACATGCTCTAGTCATAGCCAATAGCCCAGGGCGATCCAGAGAGAAAGACGATAACCAGGAATGATGAACACATAGCCAGGATGGCCCAGCAAAAGGAGTCTTTAAGGGAGGGAGTACAACATATCAAGGAACTAGCACATATGGCTGTGACAACTCTTCCTCAACCACCTCGCTTTCCTTCTTTGGATTCAATTCCAGACCACTTTCCTTCTACATCACGCCAAAACAACAACACCCCAACTTTAGTCCCACCACTCAAGTCATACCTCCAGTAATCCCCACAAACCCACAAAATCCCCTTATCCACACTCCCTACGTACCACAGTACGTTCAAACACCACAAAACACGCGTATCACCACCCACGCAACTCACACCTCTCCTCTTGACGGAGTCACTTTTACCACTCACCCAAATCACCACATACCTGTGGCACATATCGCCACTTATGAGCGACATGTTCCTCCTGCATATGCCATTTATGAACCTACCTTTACAGCGCCTGCCACGGTCAGGGTGCCTTATGAGATTGACCAAGATGGAGAAGGAAGCCAAGCGTGGGGAAGAGGAGTCGGTACCTGAGCTGCTGCAAATCTTGAGAAAAGAAATGAAGAACCTCCAAGTCGCCCAGGGAAGTGAAAGTTTGGACTAAAAGGATCTGTGTATCCATCCGGAAGTGGATATGCCAGCAGGGTATAAGCCTCCAAAGTTCGATATCTTCGATGGGACGGGTGATCCCAACGCACATTTGAGGGCATACTATGACAAGTTCGTCAGAGTGGGGAGGAACGAGAAGCTAATAATGAAGTTGTTTATAAGGAGCCTGACGGGAGAAGCACTCACTCAATATACTTGAGAGAATTCGCGAAACTGGAGAACCTGGCAAGATATGGTAGAGGATTTCATGAATCACTTTCGATTCAATATAGAGATCACTCTCGATAGGTTCGCTCTGGTGAACTTGTAGAAAAAGCCATCCGAGTTATTCCGAGAATATGCAAGTTGGTGGAGGTCAGAGTCTGCCAGGGCGCAATCTCCACTGGATGACAATGAATTAACCAAGTATTTCATCAGAGCCCAGGAAGGAATATACTTCGATAAAATGATTGGAATGATGGGACAGAAATTCCACGAGCTGGTCAAGATGGGAGATTTCTTAGAATAGGGTATAAAATCTAGTAAAGTACAATCCATGGCAGCACTGCAAGCGGCCAGCAGGGCAATCTAATTAGGGTCAATCGGTAGCGGAAAGAAGAAGAAAGAGGATGTCTCAGCAATCGTCCCTTACTATCAACCGAACCCACATCACGGAAACACTTCCTATTCCCCAAGCAGCCATTCACCACCAGCCACTTACGCTCCAGTCTATAACACCTAGCCATATTACCACCCCCAACCTCAATACAACCTCCTCGAGCCCACAATAACCCGAACCCACAATGACAATATGCTCCTGTCCAAACCACTACCCACCAAAACTGACCCGATTATGCACCACACACTCATCCCAATTTTGAAGAGAGGGGTCCCAAAAATTATACCCCGATTGCTTAGCTTCTGGCCCAATTGCTCGAGAGAATGAGAAGAGCAGGATTGATACATCCAGTGGAAGAAAGTGTTCCTGAGTATCCCTCCAAGTATTTTGATGCAGCTAAAAGGTGTGTGTACCATTCCAACGTGCATGGGCATGATACTGAAGATTGTTTTAAGCTGAAAAATGAGATTGAAATGCTGATCAAGAGTAGAGCCATTCAGTGCACTCCGACGCCGCCCAATGTGAATCGTGATCCGCTGCTAAATCACTAAAACCATGGATTCAACATGATCACATTGGATGAAGAGTATGATCTGAAGGGAACAAATTTTCATAATAGGAAATGTAAAAGCTGCTAGGATCCCACCTCAAAGGGCTCCAATGATTACTGTACAAGTGAGACTAAGATGACTATTCAGACTTATCAGCAACAACCTGCCGTTACTAGAGGGGATGAAGAGAGTCGAGAATACAAACTGTCCCAGGGACGTACCAGCAGAAGGGGAAGGCCAAGATGACAGACTCTGTCGCAAGCCATGGCATCACTAGGTCTGGGAGATGCTACGCTCTTGAAGATGCAAATCGAGGGAACTTGGGAAGAGAGCAGATTCGAAGAAGGAACATAACAGACCCAGAAGCTGTCGAATTCTGGAAAAGAATGTCGACCAAAGAATACTCCGTGGAGGAGCAGCTGAAGAAAACTCCAGCACAGATACTAATCATGGGCTTGCTGATGACCTCCGACAATCGTAAGGATGCCCTGTTGAAAGTACTAAGCGGGGTAAATGTACCAAGCAACACCCCCAAGTAAGGCGCTGGCCGCAAAAGTTAGGAAAATGGTCGAGATCACTTACAGAAGAGACGAACTTCCCGCCGAAGGCGCAAGTCACAACAAAGCTCTTCATATCACTATCAAATATGGGGACAAAGTGGTGTCCCGAGTACTGGTCGATAGAGGGTCAAGAGTCAAAATTTGTCCGCTTTCTACTTTACGGGAGTTGGGAATCCATTTGAGGGAAATCAAGGAAAGCCATGTAAGGGTAAGGGCCTTTGATGGTTCGTGGAAGGACGTTATCAGAGAAATTTCTTTGGCTTTGCAGATAGGGCTGGTTGAATTTCCCATATTGTTTCAAGTAATGGATATCTCTTCTTCATATAACTTGGTGATGGGAAGGCCCTGGATACACATGGCAGGGGCCATCCCATCTACCCTGCATCAATGCATGAAATTTCAGTGGGGATGTCAGGAGATTGTGGTCCATGGCGAGTGGGGTCACTCTGCTTATTTGGAGCATGATGTTCCATTCATTGAAGGGCTAGACAATGTTCCTTTCCATGTAGTGAAAATCATGCAGACCACCAAAATAGAAGAGATTGAACAAAAGTTAGGAATGCAGTTGCCATATAGATCGAAGATGGCTATGAGAGAGATAATGAAATATGGATACTGACAAGGAATAGGGTTGGGAGCCAGGTCGGACGGGATCACAGAGCCAATTAAAACTAATGGGAAGAAAGGAAGGGTCGACATAGGATATTAGTCTCCGGTGGGGGAAAGCTCATACTGGTAGCTCAGGGAAAAAGGTTTTTGTGCTAGAGCATGTTTCAAATCCGGGCTAGAGTTCAATACCAGAAGATGATATCATCGATGGGATGGGAAAGTTGTTCATGAATATGATTGAAGAATGCCACGAAAGGGACTAACATTAAGACACCGATCACGGATGTTGAACCAGGGGAAGAGCTACGGAGTTGGACCGCCAGTCCATCTTTGGTTCGCCTGGAGTCTTAGTGGTATGGAATTGTAAAAGTCTTTTTTGAAAAGCGCATGGTCAATTGAGGCATGCACCGTGTCTGTACCTGTTTGTCATTTTCCTTTTTTGAATGCTTAGACATTCCCCTTTTGATGAAATAAAAAGAATAATTTTCTTAAAATATTGCGACTTTATTTACCGCTGTATTTATACTTAGTTTTTCTTTTCAGTAATCAAGACAATAAAAATCCGCATTCTGTGATTGTGACATGTAACAAAACCATCAAGTGCAACAACCCAGATTACGAGGAGTATGACGAAAGTATGATGCCGGACAATCTCCCACAAGAGATCAAACAGCGGGAGAGTCAGAAAAAGCCCAGCCTCAAAGAAATGGAATTGGTCAACCTCAGAAATAAAGGAGACGTGAAAGAAACTAGAATCAACATTCATCTAGAAGGTAAGCAGAATGAAAAACTGGTTGAGCTCCTCCGACAATACATCGATGTGTTCGCATGGTCATATGATGAGATTTCGGGATTAAGTACTAACATTTCCTCGCATCGACTGCCCACTGCTCCTACCAGACCGCCGGTCAAGCAGAAACTCATACTATTTAAGCCCTATTTGAGTCTGAGGATAAAGAGGAAGTGACCAAGCAGATAGAGGTGAATGATGTAAGGGTCACCAATTATCCCAGCTGGTTGGCAAATATCATCCCTGTACCCAAGAAAGACGGAAAGATCAGGATATAGGTGGATTATCGAGATCTCAACAAAGCTAGTCCAAAGGACGAATTCCCATTACCAAATATCCACATCCTTATCGACAACTATGCGAAGCATGAACTGATGTCATTTGTGGATTGTTTCACTGGGTACCACCAAATCTTGATGCACGAGGAAGATGCAGAAAGATAGGTTTCACCATACCTTGGGGAGTTTACTGCTATAGAGTCATGCCGTTTGGTCTCAAGAAAACCAGTGCTACCTATATGAGGGTCGTGAAGACCCTTTTTCACGACATGATTCATAAATAGATTGAAGTATATGTGGGTGACGTCATCATTAAGTCTCGAAAGATTTTAGAGCACTTGGACGATTTGAGGAAAGTTTTCGAGCGCCTGCGAAGGTACAATTTGAAATTGAATTCAGCAAAGTGCACATTCAGAGTCCTTGCTGGAAAATTGTTGGGTTTCACTGTAAACAGGAAAGGGATAGAATTGGACCCATCAAAAATCAAGGCCATTCAGGAATTGCCACCACCAAAGAGTAAGAAAGATGTGATGAATTTCCTAGGTAGACTAAATTACATTAGTCACTTCATAGCCCAGTCCACGATAATCTGTGAATCCATTTTTAAGATGCTGAAAAAAAAAAGGATGCTGCCACAAAAGGATAGAAGAGTGCCAGAAAGCCTTTGATAGAATTAAGAAGTATTTGTCAAATCCACTAGTGCTGGTTCCCCTGAGCCCAGGAAGCCATTGTTACTACTCTGTCAGGCTTGGAAAATGCCTTCTGCTGTGTGTTGGGACAACATGATGAAATTGGGAGAAAGGAGCGGGCCATCTACTACTTAAGTAAGAAGTTCACAGCATGCGAGGCCAAATATACTTTGATGGAACACACTTGTTGTTCTCTGACATGGATCACCCTGAAACTAAGGCATTACATGTCAGCATACATGACGCATCTGATATATCGGCTCGACTCGCTCAAGTATATCTTCCAGAAGACGATGCCGACCGGAAAGCTCGCTAAATGAAAAATTCTCCTCAGCGAATTTGACATTGTGTCCATAACTCAGAAGGCTATCAAGGGGCATGCTTTAGCCGACCACCTCATAAAGAATCCGATGGATGGGGGTTAGGAGCCGCTCACTACGTTTTTTCCTGATGAAGAAGTATTATGTGCTGCGGAAAATATTGCAGAATCATACCCTGGATGGAGAATATTTTTCGATGGAGCAGCAAATTTTAAAGGAGTCAGAATTAGGGCAGTACTAATTTCGGAATCCGGACAACACTATCCAGCATCGGCAAAGATAAGATTCCCTTGTACTAATAATATGGCTGAATATGAAGCATGCATCCTTGGGATAAGAATGGCAGTCACATGAATGTCAAAGAACTTTTGGTCATAAGGGATTCTGATGTAGTGATACGCCAAGTCCAAGGTGAATGGTCCACCAAAAATGTCAATATCCTTCCGTACCTGCGCTGCGTGAAGGATCTATGCAAGAAGTTCACGAAGATTGAGTTCAAGCATGTCCCTAGTATTCAGAACGAGTTCTTTGACGCCCTTGCAGCTCTATTATCCATGATTCAGCATCAAGACAAGAACTACATCGACCATATCGAGGTAGAGATCAGAGATCAACATGCCTATTGCTTCCATGTAGATGAAGAGACAGATGGTAAGCCATGGTATCACAACATCAGGAAATTCGTTGCAACCAGAGAATACCCGTAGAATGCTACTGATAGACAAAAGCGAGCCTTCAGGAGGTTGGCATACCACTTTTTCCTCAACGGGGAAGTCCTGTACATGAGAACCCCAAAATTTAGGTTTGTTGATATGTGTAGATGCTGCCGAGGCAACCAGGTTATTGGAAGAAATACATGCAGGAATGTGTTGACCCCACATGAACGGGTTCACATTAGCCAAGAAAATCATGAGAGCTAGATACATTTGGATGACTATGGAAAGCGATAATATCTGCTACGTACAGAAGTGTCAGCAATGAAGATTCACGAATTCACGGGGATTTCATCCAGGTTCCGTCGAATGAGTTAAATGTGATGGGTTCACCCTGGCCGTTCGTCGCTTGGGGCATAGACGTGATTGGACCCATAGAGCACGCACATCGAATGGGCATCACTTCATCTTGGTAGCTATTGACTACTTCACTAAATGGGTTGAAGCATTTACCTACAAGGCCGTCACAAAGAATGTAGTGATGGATTTCGTCTGAAACAACATCATTTGTAGATTGGGGATACCGGAGTCTATCATCATTGACAACGCTGCTAACCTCAATAGCAACCTCATGAGAGAAATCTGGGAGAAGTTCAGGATCATCCACTGCAACTCCACAGCCTACAGACCACAAATGAATGGGGCAGTCAAGGCAGCCATCGAGAATATCAAGAGGATTCTACGAAAGATAGTGGACAATCACAGGCAATGGCATGAGAAACTATCTTTCGCTTTACTGGGTTATCGAACCATCATGAGAACATCCACTTGGGCAACGTTGTACATGTTACTATACGGCACTGAATCCGTGATACCCGTAGAAGTCGAGATACCATCTTTAAGGGTCATTCAAGAGGCCAAGTTGGATGACGCAGAGTGGATACAGGTCAGACAGGATCAACTCATGATCATTGATGAGAAATGAATGGATGCGGTATTCCATGGTCATATATCAAAACAGGATGGCCAAAGCATTTAACAAGAGGGTGAAGCCTTGTCAATTCACACCGCGGTAGTTGGTCCTGAAGAAAATCTTTCCCCACCAAAAGGAAGCCAGAGGAAAGTTCACACCAAACTGGCAAGGTCCATACATGGTTCACCGAGTATTGTTAGGTGGAGCTCTAATCTTGGTACAAATGGATGGAAGAATCAACACGAAGCCTATTAACTCAGACACAATCAAGAGATACTATGTTTGAAGACAAATAGAGTTTGGTTTTTGCTCTAATAGAACTACGTTCTACCTGACTTCCCATGGAGGGATACATAGGCAACCCACGTAGAGTTCAGTTTCTCTCCCTCCTTTCTTTTTCAATACAAAAACCAAATATCACTTTTGTATGTTGCTCTGGAACTACGCCGACTTGATTTCCTCAGGAAGGAATACATAGGCAAACCTCATCGGATTCAGTTGTCTTTTGTAATTGAACTACGTTCTGGCCTATCCGTTTGGATACGTAGGAAGTCTAAGTCAGACTCAGCCATTTCATGCTTAATATCATCATTTTTGCATCTATTGTAATCGAACTACGTCTTGTCCTGATTCTATTTAGATACGTAGGCTTCCTGCGTCAGGCTCGGTCATCTTCATCATATTTTGTCATCATCTACAAACCTGATTCCATTTTGGATACATAAGCAACCTGAAAGGGTCCGGTCACAACCTTAGGGAAAAACCTTTGTAATGCATTAGTTTGAATTAGGACGTAGTCGCAACGACAAGGACAAACGCTTGCGTGAGGAGAACGTCTTGTAACATGTCATAATCCAGAACGATGACATTTGTCTTAAAACAAAGATTTTCAAAATTGTTTTCTAAAAATATAGAAACTTGTTCCACCTACCGAACTTCGTGGTAACCATATCAAAGGCCGAGGCAAACCAACACTATGGTCGACACAAACCAACTTCCCTGCCCCCACTAAGAATTTTTCTTTGGGTGCAGGGTCAACAGGAAGCAAGGAATCATTGAGATCACACTGGAGCAAATGACGAATCTGCCACCTTCTAAGGATTATTTCCCTTTACTCCCTTACTTGAATTTTTCTGGTATAGCTAAAGCTAATCTTTGAATCCTTTGCAGTTACCTCAGAGTCCGACCGCTAATACGAAAAGGGCCCTGTATATAGCAAATCGTCTGCTCAACTAATTGGAGCACCTTGTACAAAAACAAACTGTTGGCTTCACCAATTGAAGCCCTATATATAGCAAACCGCCTGCTCAACCAATCGGAGCACCTTGTACAAATGAGCCATCGGCTTCACCAGTTAAACTCCTGTATATAGAAAATCGTAAGCTCAATCGATCAAAGCACCCTGTACAAATCAAAAGTCAGCTTCTCCAATCAAAGCCTTGTATATAGCAAACCGTTCATTCCGCCAACGGAACAATCCACACCGCCACCCCGTCGCAACGTGGCGCGTAATAGACAGTCACAAACCTCGTCACCGACATTCTGTCAATCGATGGCTGCAACTTAGCTTCATAGTCAAGAGTATCTCTTGGGCATGCTTTTCCTTCCTTTGCTATAACTTTGAATGTTTTGATGTTTTGCTCATGCAGCTTCAGGCATGATTATGGTTTAAGTCAATCACTCCCAAGCAGAGATTATCTTACATTTTTTAGTGCAAAGAAAGCATAGACATCTCCTCAGTGCAAAGCTCTCCCAACAAGCGGAGGACGCACTCTACAAGTCAAGCTCTCCCAACAAACGGAGATACTTTTCAATGTTCCGACAATTGCAGATTGATACACAGCCCGGCTAACAAATCGAGTCAAGATCAAGTATTCCATCATCCTGATCCCACACAACGGCTCGCCGGCAGCCAGACATTATCATTCCTGCATTATTTGCATCAAAACTTCATATATTCTACATTGCAATATATGGGTACGTCTATATTTCATTTTTGCAGGAACAAATATTGCAACATGGAGCTCTTTCTGAGTAGCAAACCAAACTACACGCTATGGGGGATAACAAACTCATTAGCGGACCAAGGATCAATGTTCAGACACAAAATGACCAGTTGAACTCCAAATCTTCAAATCCTTCAAGTCATACCGCAAATAAAAGCCATCACAAGTGCCCAATCCTCTGTCATGCCGTATCATCATAATACGATACAGGGGCAGTTCTTGCAAGTATCGCTTCCTCAAAAATCTTCACTCCAGAACTACTTCAGGCCTGATCCTCGTTAAGCCTGAGGTCTGTAAGCAATTCAAAGCCAGAATTCGGCCCACAATTCCTCCAAAATCTTCCTAAAATCTTGCTTAAGTCTCCCTAAATCATGCAATTCATAATCTTCCTTAAATCCATATATCGCTCCCACAATACATGCCTAAAGTCGGGACAAAATTGACTTTGGTTCAATTTCTTTGCCCAAAAACTCTTTCATCGTCTCCGGTCAAAGAGGGGACAGCTGTTGACGGTCAATTTTGACCCACCATTTTAAAATTAATTAATTTATACTTAATAATTTACGATGAATGTTTTGAAAGTATTTTCTATCAATAAATACTTATTTTACAAAATTAACTAGGTATTAGTAGTTTTGAAATAATAACTTAGTGTCAGCATTATCTAAATATACTTATCATTTTTAGATTATTAAAAAAAAAATACACCACATAGGTTTTACAATTAATTTAGCGAATTATTTCTCAATTTTAGTTAAATAGGTCACTATGTTAATAATTTGAAGTTAGTGTCATAATTTAGAAGATAAAATATTTGGTAAATAATTACGATAATTAGTAGTATATTTGATAATCATAATTTTACTATATTTTTTAAAAATTAATTAAAAATCAATTTTCGAAGGGATTAAAATAAAGGGACTATAATTGCAATTCCTAATTAAAATACGAGTGGCTATTTTCCAAATCAATTCCAACCCAAAAGACAAGCCCAATCCGGAAAATACACAGTCCAAACATCCCATCTCTTTCCATCTTGGAAATCCGGGCATGCCACGTCACTCGCCTCTCTTACTCACAAAGGAAGCACAATGAATCTGGACCATTGATCTATCAGATCAACGGCCCGCGTTTTATCCCCATGTTGTCTTTAATTCTAGTAGTTCACCAGACTTAATCTCAGCTGTCCAAATCCAATAATCCAACGGTCGTGACCTTTTCACATTTTAATTCTTTAATGCCTAAATAGGAGAGCCGTGATTTTAAGTTCAGCTATCCTACATAGGCTTTTCTATTCAGCATGCCATATTCTTGAGTTCTATCATGCTATGCTTAGGGTTGTTATTACAGTCATCATGTTTAACATTTGGGATGTTGTTAGGTGACTTTAGCTTGGGTATATATGAAATACATAGGATAACCCTGCCTCACTAGGTTAAGGCTTATGAAACCTGAGTGTTCAAAAATACTTTCATAAATGTTTATTAGTCCTCAAGTATCCTTTAATCCTCATCATGAAATGCTTTACATCCATATCTGACTGTTAGCTTGTAACCAGTCCTATTGGGATAGATTTTCCTTTGAATATCAGTAGTATTTGTCATGATCAGTTTATCTCCTGTGAGTCAGACTATAGTTGTGTGCTGCTGATTATTTCTGTAATCTGAATGTGACTCCATCATGTTTAGCTATCCAACCAAGCCTGTGTAACTTATTTAAGTCTGTTAAGTGTGATGTTTCCCTATCCTTTAACCCCCTAATGATACTGACAACCTGATTATTCAATATTTGGAGCTCATCTTGTCTTGTGAAGTCATAATCTTGATTGAAATCTCTGTATGTGTGGGAGTTTGGTATGAACTTTTGTTTATCCTTCATGACTTCACATTTAGAACATTTTTTTAAACTTATACTCAGTCCTTTCTTTCCTTTGTTATTCTGGATTGAATCTGGTGTAAGGAAAACCTTCTACTGTTACTGGTTAAGTGCAATAACCTGCTTGTATCACTGTCTGAATCTGTACTAAGGATTTCAAGCGATTCAAGTAATGTCATTAACCTAAGTGTATGCTCATCTGTGATCAATGCTAAGGCATTAATCTCTGTATCCTAAAGTTGTTATAATTCCAAACCATGTGCCTTATTTGTCTACGAGATGTATGAAATTTATTGTCTAATTTTCAGCAATAACAGCATAAGTATTCCTGCTGCCATATGTACCTAGAAGTCTGATTTTCAAAAACTATTCATATGTGTGCCTCACCTATTTAATGCTGAAGCATAGGGACTGTTTCTATGTGTCTATTTCTGTGTTATTCTGCTAAGGAAAGTAGGCTTCTGTGGTAGGAAATGTCATAGTGGTTGATTTGCATTGTAAGGACCTCATTGGCATTCAAACCTATAGGAAAGAATTAGTAGTTAGTGGTTAAAGGTACTTGGGAGTAGAGTTTAACTCTAGGTTGAGCTGCTTTCCCCGACACAAGCATTGCCTTGGGCCTTGAGACCCTTGGGAACTTTGAAGCGTCGGGGGATTCAAAGGGGGCATCGGCCTTGAGTAGAATTCTCTTCCCAGCCTGTAATTCACTGACACTTATTACTCTCTTTGGGTTTGGTGTTTAATGGCAACGAAAGGTATTCAATATGGGTCCTTCACTATACATGACCTCCACATTACTATGATTCCCTTAACATTTAAACACTGTTAGCGATTTCTTTTAGTGTTTGTTTGAGAATTTTATGTATGGATATGTATACAATACTGTTATTCTAATTACCTTCTCATTTATTTTCGGGTATGTACAATGATTTGGGCCTGTTGAGTTCTTTAAGAACTCAGGCCTAAGTCCAACTCTACCATGGTCCAAGGATCTGCCGTCGTTCGTCATTGTTACTGCTGGGCGTACCTTTTGAGGCCCAAACCTTCCAGATTCACTTCTTTCCCTTCACCTTTTTACCTACTGTTTAGTCATTCTTCAGTTGCACTATGTCATTGCTCATTCTTGTTTTCCAGTTGTTATATCTCATTATGTATATGACAAGTATATATTGGATTGAATGTTTATCCTTATCTTTTAATTTACAGAATGACTTAGGCAAGCGTTAAAGAATTTAGGATTAAAAAGCCTTAGTTAGCAATTAATTCTATAACTGCTAATCACGAGCTTATTATCAATTTATTATGCCTTCCTAAGCTTCTCCTTAAATATTTTGAAGTCCAAGGGTTTAACAAAGGTGGCAGCCCTCTTTTCAAAAAGAATAACAGAATTATCGCGATTTAATTTTCCAAAAAAGGAATCAACTATTTCGAAGGATTAAGGTGTTGCTGCCCTAAAGCAAAAGCTGTCAAATAGTTTTCAACTTCAAAACCAAGGTATATCTTAGGATCATTTGCATAACGCTTTTACCACGTTAGAATGACATGAACCCCCATGATTTAGGAAACAAAGGGCTTTAACTTGGCTTCCTTTTCACATTTATACAAACTTTTCCATCTTTCGTTTTTTTAAGCTTATATATACTAACAGAAATTTCCTAAAGGCTTTCTTTAAATCCATCTTCTTTAAACCATCCTCTCCCCTTACATATATTTGTCCTTATATATAGTGAGCTATACCCTTTGAACACTAGTTAAGGCATAGTATAAATAATTAATTTCAAATCTTGTCTACGTCCTATGGAGCTACCTCATGTAGATTTTAAAGGGTGCCTAATACCTTCCTCTTAGAAGAGCAAGAACGCTTACCCATGATTTTACCGCTTAGCAGACTGATAAAGAATATAACTTTTAGTAATTAAATAGGTACCCTAGTATACCTTTTAATATTAGGTGGGGACTCTCTTTCATCAATAACAAAGAAACCACAAGTTGAATCTTGTTTTGACTAGTGCAAAATAAACTGCAACAACAAGGATAAGCTGGATGGCCATGCATGCCATGGATTTGAAAGAGCATAGGCGATTTGAAGTTTCATTTCTGGGTTAGGATTTTCTTATTTGGGGATTTTGAATCTCAATGTTGAAAAAGGAAAGAAACAATGGGACTATAAGAATGATTTTGTGGCTTGATTCGTGATCTTGCACTAATTTGTGCAGGGTTTTTTTGACTGGTTGGTCTGGTGAGTTTAGATAAATGAGAGAGGAAGGGTAAGGGGGGCGGCTGAGTCGAGAGAAGAATGATTAGCGTTTGAGGATAGTTGGGTTGGGTCTCTAAGTTTAAACCGGGAGATAAGATATGTGCCGTTTGATCTCCCGATCAAGGGCCCTGATAATTCGGGTATTAAAAGATTAAAATAGGATAATATGATAACCATTGGATTGTTGGATGTGGACGGATGAGATTAAGCCTGATGGAGTATTAAAATTAAAGGGTAAAATGAGATAAAACGTGAGCCATTGATGTGAAAGATGGACGGTTTGGATCAATTGTGCTTCTTTTGTGAGTGATGTAGAGGGGTGACATGGCACGAGCTCATTGGTGCATAGAGAATGCCAGGGATCGCCAAGTTGGAATGGAGGATTGGACCTGGACCGGGTCAAATGCTTTGGGCCAGCGTTTTTGGACTGAAATTGCCTTCACAAATAGCCATTTCATTTTTAGTTGTGCAATTGCAATTGTACCTTTTGGTCCTTAGCCTTTTCAAGATATTAATTTAAATAAACTTAGTTAATTTTAATAAAATGCAATAAGCATTAAAATAATCGAATACACTATTAATTACTCTAATTAGTCAATTAATTACTAAATATCTTAATTTCCTATTTACTACACTAATTTTGGATTTATTTTGAAATAAAGGGCTACTTTACCAAAATGGAGAAAACCTTTGTTAAATTAATTATAAACCTATGTGATAAATACGAGAGTTATTTTAATAGTCTTAAAATAGTAATAGTAATATATTTATAGTTATATATTACTAAATTATGAATTAACACCATTAGTGACTTAATTTTATAAAAATAAGTATTATTAATCAAAAAATATCTTTAACATATTTATTGCAAATCAGTAAGTATAAATAAATTAATTTTCAAAAGAAGTGTCAAAATCGGTCGTCAACAGCTGCCCCTCTTTGATTGGAGACGATAAAAATATTTTCGGGCAAAGAAATGGAACCAAGACCAATTTTGTCCTGACTTTAGGCATACATCGCATCCTGACTTTAGGCATACATCGCAGTAATGGCATGAGGATTTAAGGAAGGTTATGAGTTGTGTAATTAGGGAGGGAGTTAAGGAAGACTTCGGGAGAATTTGGAGAGTTGGGGCCGAATTCTGGCTTTGAATTGTTTACATACCTTGGGTTTAACGAGGATCGGGTCTCATGTATTTCTGGATTGATGATTTGGAGAAGGCGATGCTTGTAGAATTGCCCGGTATCGTATTATGTCGATGCTGCGAGTTGCAAAATTTTGGCACTCGTGATAGCTCTGAATTGCGGCTTGACTTTTGATGAATTAGAGTTCCACTAATCGAACTTGAGTTTGAGTTTTGATCCTTGGCCCGCTTATGAGTTTGTTGTTCCTCATAGCGTTGTAGCTTGGTTTGCTGCTCAGAAAAAGTTCCACATTGCTGATGTTTGGTCCTACAAAACAAAACATACACATACCATATATCGTATGCAAATATGTCAAGATGTAATGTAAATGATGCATGAATGATGATGCATGGCTACCGGCTAGCCGTTATTTGGAATCAGGACAATGAGATACTTGAATTTGACTCGATTGTTAGCCGGGCTGTGTTCCGTTCCATAGCTGTCAGAGCATTAAGTCTCCTCATGTTAGGAGTATCTCCTTGTGATGGGAGTAGTTGACTTGTAATGTAAAATATATCTCCGCATGATGGGAGTAGGTGACTTGAAATGTAAAGTATCTTCGCATGATGGGAGTAGTTGCATCGAAATGTAAAGTATCTCTGCGTGATGGGAGTTTCTGACATGAAAAAATGTAAAATGCATGAGCAAAACGTCAAAACATTCAAGATAAAAATAATGAAATAAGGAGCATGCCAAAGAGGTACTGTTGACTGCAAAACTAATTGCGGCCGTCGATCGGCAGATCGTTAGCTATGGGGTTTGCGACTATCCACTTGTAATTTTCGAGATGGTGGAGTGGTGGTGAGGAACACTCCCATTGTTGAAGCAAACAGTTTGCTATATACAGGGCTTTTGATTGGCAAAGTCGACGGCTCTATTTGTATAGGACGCTCCGATTGAGCTGACGGTTTTACATGGCTCCGGTTGGCGGGGCTAATGACTCGCTATATAAGAAGTGCTCTGCTTGGTTGAGTGGACAGTTTGCTATTTACAATAGGCTCTGATGGTATCATCGACCTGGTTCCAGAATACCCCAAAGGATTTGGGAGTTGGTCTTCAGCTATACGAGGAAAAATTTAAATAATGAAAGAGAGATGATAGTTATGAAAGAGTGGAGGATTCGTCATTGCCCCGGCGTGCCCCAGCCTTCCCTAGTATCCTGTCAGTCCTGCTTTCGAATAAAAATTCTTTGCATGGCGGGGAGGGGTATTGGTTTGTGTTGGCCGTAGTCTTGGATTTTCCTCCGGCCTGGTGAGGTTACGCCATAAAGTTCGGTACATGAAATGATAGCTTTTTAGAAAAACATTTGAAAATCATCCATTTTATGGCAAATTTTGTCATTCTAGATTATGACACTGTTTAATATTTCCTTATATGCAAACGTTGTATCTGGAAGACTCTGTCCTGTTGATGTCGGTTCCTGGAAATGCTTCTGATGATGTAGCTTCTTGCCATTGCCATTGCGTCCTAATCCAAACGAATGTGTTACAATGGTTTTCCTAGGGTCATGATCGAACCTTTTCGGGTTGCCTACGTATCCAAATGGAATCAGGTCAAAACGTAGTTCGATTACAATAGATGTAAAATGATGGGGAATTGAATAATGAAGTGGCCAAGTCTGACTCAGATTGCCTACATATCCAAATGGAATCAGGCCAGAACGTAGTTCAATTACAATAGATGACTGAATCCTATGAGGATTGCCTACGTATTCCTACTAAAGGAAATCAAGTCGTGGCGTAGTTCCGGATACATACAAAATGATAATTGGATTTTCTATTGCAAACGAATAGGGAGAGAGAGAGAGAGAGAGAGAGAGAGAGAGAGAGAGAGAGACTGGACCCTACGTGGGTTTCCTATGTATCCTACCTTGGGAAGATAGGTCAGGCATAGTTCTATTACAACCAGACCCTAATTCTAATGTTTTCAAATGTAGTATCTCTTGATTACTTCTGAATTGATGGTCTTTGTGCTAACTCTTCCGTCCATTTATACTAAGATCAGAACTCCTCCCGACAATACTCGATGGACCATATAAGGACCTTGCCAATTTGGCACAAACTTTCCCTTGGCTTCTTCTTGATGAGGGAATATCTTCTTCAAGACCAACTGCCCCAGTGTAAATTGACGAAGTTTCACCTTCTTGTTAAATGCACTGGCCATCCTATTTTGATAAGCTGACCATGGCACACTGCGTCCATTCTCTTTTCATCAATGAGCATGAGTTGCTCCTTCCTGACCCGTATCCATTATGTGTTATCTAACTTGGCTTCCTGAATGACCCTCAAGGATGGTATCTTGACCTCTACGGGTATCACAGCTTTGGTGCCATATACCAACACGTATGGCAGTTGGCCTAGTGGATGTTCTCATGGTGGTCCGATAACCTAGCAGGGCGAAGGATAATTTCTCGTGCCGTTACCTATGGTTATCCACTATCATTCGCAAGATCCATTTGATGTTTTTATTGGCTGCATCAACTGCCCCATTCATTTGCGGTCTGTAGGTTGTAGAATTAGAGGGATGATTCTTATTTCTCACAAGTCTCCCTGATGAGATCACTATTGAGATTGGCTGCATTGTCAGTGATGATTGATTCAAGTATCCCAAATTGGTAGACTATGTTATTACGAAAAAAATCTGCCACTACTTTCTTCGTGATGACCTTGTCGGTAAAAGCTTTGACCCATTTGGTGAAATAGTCAATGGCCACCAGGATGAAACAATGTCTATTTAATGTGACAGGCTCTATCCAATTACGTCCATGCCCCAAGCGGCGAACGGCCAAGGTGAACCCATTACATCCAACTTGTTAGGTGTAACCCGGATGAAATCCCCGTGGATCTGGCACTGGTCACACTTCTGCATGAAGCGAATGCTATCGCTCTCCGTGGTCATCCAAAATTATCCTGCTCTTAAAATCTTCTTGGATAAGGTGATGTCGTTTATGTGAGATCCACATGTCCCTGCATATACTTCTTCTAGCAATTTGTTTGCTTTAGCAGCATCTACACATCTTAATAGACCCAAGTCTGGGGTCCTCCTATCCAAGACTTCCCTGTTGAGTAAAAAGTTATTTGCTAGCTTTCTGAGCGCTCACTTATGACCAGTAGTGGAATTCCCTAGGTGCTCTCTTGTTTCCAGAAACCTCTTGATGTCGTGGTACCACGACTTACCATCTGTCTCTTCATCTATATGGAAATAGTATCCATGTTGATCTCGGACCTCTATCTCAATAGGATTGATGTAATTCTTATTTGGATGTTGGATCATGGATGACAAGGTTGCGAGAGCATCGGCAAACTCGTTATGGATCATGGGGATGTGTTTGAACTCGATCTTGGTGAATTTTTTGCACAATTTCTTTACACAATGCAGGTACGGAAGGATCTTGACATTCTTGGTAGTCCATTCTCCTTGAACTTGATGTATCAACAGATGAAAATCTCTTATGACCAGAAGCTCCTTGATGTTCATGTCGAATGTCGTCCTAATCCCGAGGATGCACACTTCATACTTGGCCATATTATTGGTGTAGGAAAAACTTATCTTTACTGATGCTGGATAATATTGTCCTGATTCTAAAATTAAGACAGCCCCAATTCCCAGTCCTTTAAAATTTGCTGCTCCGTCAAAGAACATTCTCCACCCTAGGTATGACTCTACGATGTCTTCTCCGGCGAACAACACTTCTCCATCCGAAAAGTATGTGGTGAGTGGCTCGTAATCCTTATCCATTGGGCTCTCTGTAGAGTGGTTAGCTATGGCTTGTCCTTTGATGGCCTTCTGTGTTACGTATACAATGTCGAACTCGCTGAGAAGAATCTACCATTTGGCAAGCTTTCCTGTAGGCATCGGCTTCTGAAAGATGTACTTGGGCGGGTCGAGTCGGGATATCAGATGTGTGGTGTATGCTGACATGTAGTGCCTCAGCTTCTAGGCAATCCAAGTCAAAGCACAACGAGTACACTCTATCATAGTGTATTTGGCTTCACAAGTTGTAAACTTCTTGATCAGGTAATAGATGGCTTGCTCCTTCCCCTCAGTCTCATCGTGTTATCCCAACACGCATCAAAATGTGTTGTCCAAAACTGATAGGTACAATAATAGTGGCTTTTCGAGATCGGGAGGAACCAACACTGGTAGATTTGACAAGTACACTTTGATCTTGTTGAAAGCTCTCTAGCACTCTTTTGTCCATTTTGTAGCAACGTCCTTTTTCAGCAACTTGAAGATGAGCTCACAAATTATCGTAGACTGGGCTATGAATCTACTGATGTAATTGAATCTGCCAAGGAAACTCATCACATCATTCTTGCTCTTAGGCGGTGGTAAGTCTTGAATGGCTTTAATCTTTGAAGGATCAAGTTCTATCCCTTTCATGCTTACAATGAAACCTAACAGTTTTCCGGCGGGGACTCTGAATGCATATTTTGTAGGATTTAACTTTAAACTGTACCTCTGCAAGCATTTGAAAAACTTCTTCAGGTTGTCCAAATGCTCTACACTCTTTCAAAATTTGATGATGACGTCATCCACATATACCTCGATCTTTTTGTGGATCATGTCATGAAAAAGAGTTGTTATGGACCTCATGTAAGTAGCACTGGCGTTCTTGAGGTTGAACGGCATGACTCTATAGCAATAAACTCCGCAAGGCGTAGTGAACGTTGTCTTCTCTACATCTTCTTCATGCATCGAATCTGATGGTACCCAGCGAAACAATCCACAAATGACTGCAGCTCGTTCTTTGCACAATTGTCGATGAGGATATGAGTGTTTGGTAAAGGAAAATCGTCCTTTAGACTGGCCTTGTTAAGATATTGATAGTCCCCACATATCCTGATCTTCCCATCCTTCTTTAGCACCGGTATGATATTTGCCAACCATGTGGGATAATTGGTGACCCTCACCATGTTTGCCTCTATTTGCTTGGTCACTTCTTCTTTTATCCTCAAACTCAAATCCGGCTTGAACTTTCTGGGTATTTGTTTAACTGGCGGCCTGGCAGGATCGGTGGGTAATCAATGAGAGGCAATGTTGGTACTCAATGCGGGCATGTCGTCATATGACCATGTGAACACGTCGATGTATTGTTGGAGGAGCTCGACCAATTCGTCCTTCTACTCTGTTTCTTAATGGATGTTGATTCGGGTTTCTTTCACATCTTCTCCGTTTCCCAAGTTGATTAGCTCTGTTTCTTCAAAGTTAGGCTTTTTCTGGCTTTCCAACTGCTCGATCTCTTTTTTGGGAGATTATCTGGCATCATGCTTTAGTCATATTCCTCCTAGTCTTGATCGCTTTGCTCGAGGGTTTCAATTACATGTCATAATCACGGAACATGGATTTTCATTGTTTTGATTACTGAAAAGAAAAACTAAATGAAACGATAAATAAGTTTGCAATAATCTTAAGAAAGCAATTCTTTTATTTCATCAAGAAGGGAATGTTTAAGCGTTCGAGGAGGCAATTGACACAATAGTAGAGACACAGTTCAAGCCTCAATTGACCGTTCCTTTTTTTTTTCAAACATTTTACAATTCCACACTACCAAGACTCCCGGTGAACTAGGGATAGGCTGGCGATCCAATTCTGGAAGTCCTCTCCTGGTTCGGCAACCCGAATGATCGGTGTCTTGATATCAACTTTGTCGTAGCATTCCTCGATCATGGTCACGAACAGTCTTCCCATTCCATCAATGATGTCGTCCTCTAGTGTGGAGCTCTGACTCGGACCCAGAACACGCTCTGGCACAAAATCCTTCTTCCCGTAGCCACCGGTGTAAGTTTTTCCCTTACCCTTCTATCCTATTGGCCCAATCGGCTTCGTTATCCCATCTGATCAAGCTCCTAGCCCGGTCACTAGTCGGTACCCGTGCTTCATCATTTCTCTCATAGCCATCTTTGATCTGTATAGTGACTGTATACCCGCAGTCTCCTCATCTCTGCGGTATGTATGATCTCGACCGCATGAAAAGTGACCTCGTACAATCCTTCTATTAACGGAACTGCATGTTCTAGATAAGCTGACTGGCTCCATTCGCCGTGAACTACAATCTCTTGACAACCCCTCTCGAACTCCATGCAGTAATGGAGGGTGGATGGAACTGCCCCTACCATATGTATCCAAGGTCTTCCCAGCAACAGGTTGTATGAGGATGAAATGTCCATTTCTTGGAACAATATTGGGAACTCAACCGGCCCAATTTGTAGAGCTAAGTAGATTTAATGACGTCTTTTTATGACTCATCGAAAGCTCTCACTCTCACATCGCTTTCTTTTACTTCTCTCAGATGAATACCCAACTCTCACATAGTAGAGAGTGGGCAGATATTGACTCCGGATTCTTTATCAACAAGTACTCCGGACACCACTTTATCTCCGCACTTGACGATGATGTGCAAGGCTCTATTGTGATCCATGCCTTTTACTGGAAGCTCATCTCTTTGGAAGGTAATCATGTTTGCCTCGTCCATCTTCCTGAGGTCATTGCCAATGCCTCGCTGGTAGTATTGCTCGACACGCTCACTCCCCTTAACACCTTCACCAAGGCATCTTTGTGACTGTCAGAACTCATTAGCAGATCCATGATCGATATATGTGCAGGGGTTTTCTTCAATTGTTACTCCATGGAGTAGTCTTTAGCTGACACCTTCTTCCAAAATTCTACGGCCTCAGCATCTTTTATATTCCTCCTCTGAATCCGTCCCGTTCCAAGATTTCCTCGGTTTACCTCCTCCGGAGTGTAACACCTTCCTGACCTGGTCATTCAATGAGCCGCTGCAGAATCCGTCATCTTGCCTTTCTCTTTCTGTTGATACGTCCATGGGACTGTTTTGTATTCCCGATCCTCCTCAATCCTAAGCGGCGGTGAACTGTTGCTGGTATGTTTGGACCATCACTGGAAATTTTAATTGCACAGTGATTAACGGAGTTGTTCGGGGTGGAACCCTTGCAACCTTAGTGTTTCCTATTGTGATGATAGTTACTTTCAAATCATAGTCTTCATCCAAAGCAATCATATTAGCTCCTTGGTTCCTGTGGTTTGGCAGTTGGTTACGGTTTACATTTGGCGGAGCTAGGATGTATTGAATGGTTCCACTTTGATTAGTGACTCAATTTCATTCTTCAGCCTGAAGCAATCCTCGGTATCATGCCCCAATACTCCTAAATAGTAGACAAACCATTTTGCCGCATCAAAGTAGTTAGAAGGATGCTCTGGAATCCTCCCTTCTACTGGATATATCAAGCCTACTCTTTTCAATCTTTCAAACAATTGAGACAAAGGTTTAGCAATTGGGATGTAGTTTTTGGGACCTCTTTCTTCAAAATTTGAGTGAGGTCGGGGTGCATAGGTGGGTTGATTTTGATGAGTGGTGGTCCGAACTGGAGCGGATGGTCATGGCGGATTTTTATTTTTATGGGCATGAGGTGGATTATATTGAGGTTGGGGATTGTAGTATAGTTGTGTGTTGTATACTGGAGCATAGATAGGTTAGTGTGGAGAATGGGTGTTCAGAGGGTAAGAGTTGTTTCCGTGGGATGTACTAGACTGGTAATAGGGAATGATTGTTGATACCTATTTTTTCTTCTTCTTTCCACTACTTATCAAACCAGACTGAATCGCGTTGCTAGTTTCTTGCAACGCCGCCATAGATTTTATCTTGCCGGACTTGATGCCTTCCTCTAAAAGTCTCACATCTTAACAAGTTCAGGGAACTTTTTCCCAATCATGCCCATCACCATTTTAAAGTAGATTCCTTCTTAGGCCCTGATGAAGTATTTAGTCAATTCATTATCATCTAGCGGGGGTTAGGTCCTTGTAGCCTCCGACCTAACAACGACAGGCATACTCCTAAAATGATTCTGACGGCTTCTTCTTCAAATTTACTAGGGCGAACCTATCTGGGGTAATTTTTGTATTGAACCAAAAATGATTCATGAAGTCTTCTGCCATATCCTTCCATTCTCTCCAATTTCTGAGATCCTGGCGGGTGTACCAAGTGAGTGCCTCTCCTATCAAACTTCTTATAAATAGCTTCATCCTTAACTTCTCATTCCTTCCTACTGCAACTAGCTTATTGCAGTAGGCTCTCAAGAGTGCATGGGGATCACCTGTCGCATCAAAGATAGTCAAATTTCAGAGGCTTGTATCCTACCGGCATGTCCACATCAGGGTGTATGCCCAGATCCTCATATTCTAGACTTTCACTCCCTCGAGCAACCTGAAGGTTCTTCATTTGTTTCCTCAATGCTCACAACTATTCAGATACCGACTCTTCTTCTTTATACTTAGCTTCCCTATCCATTTCGGCATATTGATAAACTTCGCAAGGCAACCTGACCATGACGGGCACTGTGAAGGTGGGTTCTGAAACGGCATATATGGGTGGAACATATCGCTCGTGTGCAGCCGTATGTGCTGCAGGTATGTTCTGGTTTTGATTGTTGGTAAAGGCGATGCCGTTGCGAGGAGGGGTATGAACTCTGTTAGTAGTGGCTGGTGGGTTTTGTGGTGTTTGAACGTAATTGTGACATAAGGGGTATATATAGGAGGATTTGGTGGGTTTTCAGGGGTTACTAAGGGTTCAACCTGGGTTGTAGTGATTGAAGTCGGGGTATTGTTTGCTTGGCGGGTAGCTGAAGGAACTTGATCAAAGATCAAGTCTAGGGAAGGAAAGCGGGGTGGTTGTGGAAGCGTCGTCACGGCTAGATGTGCCAATTCTTGAGTGTGTTGTACCTCTCTCTCCCTGTCTCTCAAAGATTCCATCTTTTGTGCCATCCTAGCAACATGTTCATCATTGCGAGCATCATTCTTTTATCCCGATTGCCCCGAGCTATCAGCTATTACCAAAGCGTGTTCGGTTGGGTCATCTGTCGCAGACATCTTCCATTTCGATCTCATGTTGTATGGTGGTTCAGCTAGTTTTTTGGGTCAACACAAAAAAACCACTTCTTTTGGGGGATAATAATAAAGTAATGCAAGGAAACAAAAGAAAAAAAGAAGAAGAGAAGAAGTTAGTTTCAGTGTTTGCACAAATATGAGCACATAGAGCAGTTAGTTCACTTATTCAAGTAAGCGCGTTTTTAATGTGCGAGGGACCTCTTTTTGCTGGAATGTAAGGCCCCTTAAAATATTACCAAGAATCTGAGGTTTCATTCTGCCGAGGTAGGCTCACGTGTCATTTCTATGGTCCATTATGCGACTGCAGAACTACTCTGCGTACCGCAGATCCGCCGCCTAGTGGAGCAGAAGAAAAGTCAAATTTTTGGAGGTCGTTTTGCGGTCAATTATGCGACCGCATAATCATTTCATGAGCTGCACTTCCGTCGCAGATTCGGCATGAGAAATCTAGAGGGTGATTCCGTGATCCATTCTGGTATGCGGACCGCAGACCTGCCGCAGACCTAACCTGATCAGCCTAGTTTTTGGGACCATATCTCCAGTTTTTGGGATCATGAGAAAATAAGAACAGCCGCAGACCTAACCTGACCGCATATCTCTCACAGAATTGAATTCCATGATGTCCTCGTATGTTTCAAGCGTGGTTGGCCCAAGTTCTTATTTTCTCATGATCCAAGCGGTTCCTAATATATCCAGTTATTCCAAATAAGCATTGTATCGGAAAACATATGCTCAAAATGTGTTTCAATTGCTCCTATCACATTATTCTCTCCTTCGAGAATGTATTCAATTAAGGGTTAAATATCAAAATGTTATGACTTCAATTCATGTTTCAAATGCAAGTTTATTATGCTTAATTTTGGAAAGAAAACTCAATGTGCTTAAGACTCTTATTGCTCATATACATATTTAAAGTCTCGATTCCAAATGTTGTTGTTGTTGATAACATATAATGATGCTTGAATATGAAAGAAGTGAGTATGAGATATCAAATGTGGCATCGTGCCAAGAATTAAAATCACACTTGTGGCCAATAGTGTCAATGAAATGAAAGGAAGTGTGAAAGATTGTGAAATGAGTTTTAACTCCTTTATATGATAGATGTTTTGGGAGTATCGTTAGTTACCGAGGAAGGGTAGGTTGAAATAATCTAACCCCAAAACTACATGTACCGGTGTAGGAGTGACTTAGGGGCAAATCCCCGAATTGATATGTTGAGATTATTCCCTTTAAATGGGATGAGTTTGAAGTGTTGAGATTATTCCCCTTAATTGGGTTGAGATGTTTGTTTGAGGAAAGTGATGTCGACCCACACGGCATTGTGGTGAGACGGCTTAGCCGATCGGGCCGAGATCAGACACCATGCCGCGCACATGGTGATGTTGTGATTAGATGTCTTGGGGTGAGATTGCTTAGCCGATCGGGCCTAGATCAAACTTCGTGCTAAAAGCACGGTGGTGTATTGGTACTAAAGATCTCCCAACCTAAAAATATTGATATTTACGTGAAAACTTATCTTGCTCTTAACGTGAAGCTTTAATATTGTTTGAGGCTCTCATTGATTCCATGTTTCTTTCTCCTTATACTGTTACTCGATTCATTGAGACGGTGTTTAGTCTTACATACTAGTACTATTCCATATGTATTAATGTCCCTTTTGCCGGGGGTGCTGTATCTTTAATGGATGCAGGTGGTTCTACAGGAGGCGGCATCGATCAGTGATAACGGTACACCCTCTTCTCAGCTGACTTGGTAGGCCCCACTTTATATCGGGGTCTTGTACCTTTTTTTCCTTATGTATAGTATTTAGAGGTATAGTCGGGGCCTTGTTGCCAGCACATCATATTACTCTCTTGTATCCATTAGATGCTCCGTAGACATAGTATGGGTTGTATTTTGATTTTGGTAAGTCAAACTTGAAATGTTATACTTGTAACACACGTTTCCACTTCTAAAACTACTCATGTGTAATGTATTTTGGGAATTGTAAATGAACTAATGGTAATGAAATTGGTGTTGTTTATGAAATCCTCTCATTGTCTAATGAATGGCACGCATCTTCACTTTATTCATGGGTAAGGTCGGGCAGAAGGCATCAAGTAGGCTCGCTTGACTGGGATATCTCAGTTGAGCATCGTCGAGCTCCCCAAGGTCGAGGCGTGACACGGAGGTAGGCCTACATCGTGAATATTTGACAAAAAATTAGATTTGACACATTGGATCCAAAGCAAACTTTGGTTTTCATTAATAGTATTTGGATTGTAATAGGCGGGAGCAACATTGTTTTCAACATTCACAATATTACATGGGCTTACATCTTGACCTTAGGAAAATGAAAAGGTACGGGATAAATGATGTAAGATTGGGAAAGGGGGAAATCAACCAGCCACTAGTAGCCATCCCCGGAATCATCTCCCATATCTTCTTCCTCTTCCAGTTCCTCTTCTGGATCTTCTTCAAATTCTTCTTCTTCATCATCATTGAACTCGGGATCTTCTTCAGGATCTTCTTCTGGTTCTATATCGAATTCAATTTGTATACACTCGACCACACAATCATCATCCTCTGGAGGTGGTAGCATATGATCAACTGATCCTTGGACCACTTGGCGATGCATGGAGGTAGTCACAAAGTAGTGAGGCAATATCTCATGATAGATTTGCAAGGTTGCTGCTGCATCTTCTAACCAGGCGATTCCTTCCCTACTTGGTCGAGCCAGCTCATCCTCTTCATTAATCCAGACATAGTATTCTAGGGTCCACCACGAATTATGACCCATTAGCATTATTATTAAATCGCTCCATTCCTGCTGAAGTTTTCTTATCCTGGGGATCGGGATCTGCCCATTGTACTCATCTTCATACAAAGCTGATCTCATCCAAAGGGGTACATCCTGGATTAGACCAAATTGCCTGAGAACTCATAGGTGCATATGGATGAATGCCTTCGAGTCCTATCAGCTCAATGAAATATTTCTGGGGAATCCTTAGAATTGCCCTGCCGCTCAGCCACGAAAGCTTCCAGTTTATCCATTCTCCGCTTAAGTTTGTTAGTATCTCTCTCTCTTTTTCCTGTCCGTGTGGAGGACCTAGTGCCTTATCCTCTCATTATGACTCTGAATTATATTGCTAACACCCACAAAGTAATCAATCGTGGCCTCTCATTGAAAGAAGTGCTTCATGTACCATATTTGGAGCAATAGGTTGCAGCCTTTGAAGAAATCGTACCCCGAAGAACACGCTGGCAGTGCTCTGAGAATTTCTACCAATATCATAGGCAGCAAGGTGGCTTGTATATTACCCCGAAATGTTATGAAGACCAATGCAGCAAGTTGATGTTGATTCGTCCTCTCCTCTGTGGGAAAACCATTAATCCTAGCAGCGCCAAAGAGAAGGTTTTGGGGTGGAGACTTTCCCAGGTTGCCTGATCACATTGGAACTCTCCCAAGTACCATTCATAGCTCTCTCGATTTCCAAACCTATCAAACAATTGGTCCAAGCTTACCCTCTTCATTAATGTTCCTCAAACTCCGACTGCCTATCAAACCCAAAGTATCGAGAAACCTGTAGCGGGGCATGGTAACCGGTAGTATCGGCTTTCTCCTAGTAAATGATAGTTATGTGAAGCTGATAACTTCTTCCAGCATTGGCACCAATTCATAGTCAACAAACTTGAAAACCTCTTTGGCCGGAGCCCAGAATTCTATCAATAGTCTGGTAAGCACCCTGTCAGCCCGGATGTTCAGTAAGGCAGTCAATGGTCCTAAGTGCGTCTTGATTTCATCTCCGTGCTCTCGGCGGATGTTCCTCCACCATTGCTTCAATTTATGCGGAGCTCCCATGACCATATTGATTTTAGGGATGTTTTGGTTGATTTCTATTTCTTAAGAGGGTAAAAAGGGGTTTGATAAATGTTTTGCTCCGTATCTTTAGTGTCTCACCATAATTGGTTCGTCGTCAACAAAATTCTATGTCGTTGGGTGCATGACCCGTTGACATTATGGTGGCTTTCCTAATTGTGTGTCGATGCCAAGGACCGACTCACCTAAGGTTTATGAAATGACCTATGTTTGCTAAAGCAGAGTTTTTCCTAACTTTGGAGTTGGACTGAATACGACGAGATGTTATCGTCAGTTGACCTGACAAAACCATTCTCTGAAGCTAAAGAATTTTGAAAGAATGTTCGGAGGGGTGTAAAAGACAACCCTCGCATGCCATTGTTTATGATAGTGTATGGTCAAGACTCGATAGGAAAAATATGATGGCAGTGTATATAAAGCGGTAACAGATAGCGGTATATCAATGATAACATTAAAGCAAGCAGATAAGTATAAGATGAACAAGTAAGGTAGGTAAGTACATATTTGAAAATTAAACACACCTGCCATGGATTTGAAATACCATAGACGATTCGAAATTTTATTTCTCGGTTAGGGTTTTCGGATTTGGGAATTTTGAATCTCATTTTTCAAAAAGGAATGAAATAGCAGGATTCGCGAGTTTAGGTGACAATAAGAATGATTTTGTGGTTTGATTCGTGCCCTTGCACTAATTTATGCACGGTTTTCTTTTTTACTGATTGGTTTGATGAATTGAGAGAAATGAGAGAGGAAGGAGAGAGGGGGCGGCTGAGTCGGGAGAAGAATAATTAGGTTTTGGGGATAGTTGGTTTAGGTCTCTGGGTTTAAATGGGGAGATGGGATCTGGGCCATTGGATCTCACGATCAACGGCCCTGATAATTTGGGTATTGAAAGATTAAAATAGGATAATATGATAACCATTGGATGGTTGGATTTGGACGGTTGAGATTAAGTCTGGTGGAGTTAAAATTAAAGGGAAAAATGAGATGAAACGGGGGCCATTGATCTGAAGAATGGACGACTTGGATCGATTGTGCTTCTTTTGTGAGTGATGTAGAGGGGTGATGTGGCACGAGCTCATTGGTGCGGAGAGAATTGCCAAGGATCGCCAAGTTGGAATGGAGGGTTGGACCTGGACCGGATCAAATGCTTTGGGCCAATATTTTTGGACTGTAATTGCTTTAACAAATAGCCATTTCGATTTTAGTGGTGCAATTGCAATTGTAGCCTTTTGGTCTTTAGCCTTTTAAAAAAATAGTTTGAATGAACTTAATTAATTTCAATAAAATTCAATAAGGGTTATAATAATCAAATACAATATAAATTACTGTAATTAGTCAATTAATTACTAAATATCTTATTTTTCTAGTTACTACACTAACTATGGATTTATTTTTAAATAAAGGGATACTTTACCAAAATTTAGAAATAACTTTGTTAAATTAATTATAAACCTATGTGACGAATATAAGAGTTATTTTAATAGTCTCAAAATAGTAAGAGCAATATATTTATAATTATATAATACTAAATTATGAATTAACACCATTAGTTACTTAATTTTATAAAAATAGGTATTATTAATCAAAAAATATCTTTAACATATTTATTGTAAATTAGTAAGTATAAATTAATTTTTAATAGGAGGGTCAAAATAGGTTGTCAACAATAGATAGTCGAAATCTATCCCTCGACCCGGGTTTTGACCAGGCGGACCCGGGGTTGACTTTGGTTGACTTTTTTGAAATTGGGTATAGATTTAAATTTTATTATTTGGAATTGATTCCTATAGTGTTGTTTGATGTTATTGAATTATGTTTTGCTAGATTTGAGCCGGACGGAGGTGGTTTTTAGAGGAAAAGCTATATTAGAGGTTTGATTTGGGCTTTTTGAGGTGAGTGGCTTGCTTAGCTTTGGTTGAGAGAATTTTACTACTAATTAATGTTGTTTGCTACATGCGGGGGTGATGTATATATGAGGTGATGTATATATGAGGTGATGTATATATATGCCATGTGTTCTACTTGATTATATGTATTACTCAATCGATTGATTAAGTGAATACAATAACCCATGCTAGAGTAATGTTGAGGCTATTGGTACCTTATTTTAGAAAATGATGAGAATTTGAAGCTTTATGCTATACTTTCCTTGGATATAGATACACGCATGTTATGAACATACGTCTGTACTTGTTCATGTATTGTGCCTTGATTTGGAGTGTGCACTCTATGACGCATATGTGATCCTTTATATGACTACTTGAACTTGATTTAGCCATACTCATGCTTTATATTTTGAACACACATCCATATTTTTGTTATTTTCATGTCCTTGTGCATCTAGTTGACAAATTACGGGCTTATATCTTTTATCGAAATTTGGCATATTACTTGGTGATAATTATGGCACATCTGGACATGTTGGGCGAATTGATTGGGTGTTGGCACGAGGTCCTTGCCATACAATTGTGATTATTATTATTCACATGGAGCGAAATAAAGGTGGCGTTTATCGGGCTTTCCCATGTGCTAAAAAAAAGGGTGGTGATATGCATATGTGGCGACATAAGAGTAGATTTTCATGATATTGTACATGCGGCGAAATAAGGGCGACATTATTGATGATGTTATGTAATGGTTTGACGGTGATTTTCTTGGTGATGTTTATGTGGTGGTACAAGGGTGACATTCTTGATTATGCATGTGAATTCTTTATGTTTGTCATGTATTCTTATATAATTTTTTACGTTGCATCTAACATGTTAATCTATGCCATGGTTATTATTTGATGATTTGATTTACAAGATGGATTTACCTAAGTTGAGTTGATATTTCATATTTTGTTGAGTTGTTTGTAGCGTATCAGATTGATGTAAAAATAAGGTTGTTAGCATACATTGATGTATTGGATTCTTGAAAGGTTCTCTTGAACGTGTTATTTGGCAACTGATACGAAATCGAATCATGTTGGGCACAAGTTTATGGTCATATATGAGTATTTGTGCATACACATTATATGGTGCATAACTCTTGGGTGAGCGAGATTGGTGCAAGTTGTATTTGTTTGAACATGTCTATGTTACGACCCGACCGGTCGATTACGACCCAACTGGTTGTTAGGAGCATTGGCATTCCGCTCGGTGGTTTGAGTCATTTTGAGGACTTGAGTAGCTTCATATGATGTATTACGACTTGCGTGCATGATTGGTTTTTATTTTCAGGAAGTTTGGTAGTAATTCGAAAAAGTAATTCTCGATTTGGAAGCTTTAAGTTTAAGAGTTAACCAACATTTGATTTTTGTATAAACGGTCTAAGATTCATATTTTGAGGGTTCCAGTAGGTTCATATGGTGATTTTGGACTTAGACGTATGTCCAGATATGAATTTAGAGGTTCTTAGGTTGATTTGATTCTTGACGACATCGAGTTCGGATCGTTGTTTAAGAAGTTGGAATAGGTTCATTTTGTTATTGGAACTTGTGTGAAAATTTTGGTCTCATCCCGGGTTGATTTGGTACTCTCGGGTGTGATTCAGGGTGGTCTCAAACTATTTTGTAATGTTTGACCTGCTAGTTTTTATCAGGTATCATTGTTCTTCGTGTTCGCAGCCAGGGCAACGTGTTCACAAAGAGTAATTGTGGAGCTGGGAGGCATTGTGCTTCGCATTCACACCTGGATGGTCACATTACTGAAGGTTTAGAAGGCTTGGCAGACTTTATTCATCGCGTTCGTGATGGTGATGCTGCGAAGAATTACGCTTATTTTAGGGGCAAGTTTCGTTGTGCTTCGTGAACGTGAGGCCTACTTCTACATTCGCGACAGGTACTCCTAGTCATTACATTTAATTCTTTATTTCGGACTTTGAGCTCATTTGATCATATTTTGAGATTGGGAGGCTATTTTTACCACTTGGATTACGGTAAGTGTACTTGACTCGGATTTGATTATTATTCATGATTCTATCCTTGATTTTAGCATTTGATTGGTCGATGTAAGAGAACAATTTGGGATTTTTGGTAAAACTACTGAAAAATCGAGATTTGAACATCGATTCAGAGTCGGATTTGGATGAAACTTGTATGGTTTGACTTATATTCGAGTGGGTGTTCGGGATTTGTGAGTTTTGTCAGGTTCTAGTTTGAGTTTTTGCTTGACTTTGAGTATTTGATTAAAGATTCGACTTTTATCATTTGGGTTTGATTCCTATGGCATTATTTTATGTTATTGAGTTTTTATTGGGCAAGATTCGCGCTATTCGGAGGTTGATTCCCGCGGGAAAGCATTTTTAGAGTATTGATTTGGCTTGTTTGAGGTAAGTGTCTTGCCTAGCTTTGGTTAAGGGAATGTTTTTCTACTAATTGTTACTGTTTGTTACATGCGAAGATATGACGAGCGTATATATATGCGCCATGGGTATTCATGCTCGGGGTTGATCATAGCTCACTCTATGCTTTATTTGGTTGTGTGTTCTGCTTGATACATGTATTATTCCATTAATTGAATACGTGAGTACAATAAACCATGCTAGAGGAATGTTGATGTTATTGGTACCTTATGTTGAACATGATGAGCAAATCTTGAGATTTATGATAAGCTTGCCTAATTGGTACTTGTTCTTATATTATGCCTTGATTGGAATGTGTGGACTCTGTGATACATATATGATCCTTCATATGACTACTTGAACTTGGTTTCTATATTTGATTTTGCTGTAGTTATATTTTATATGTTGAATCCCATCTGCACTTTTGTTGATTATGTCCTTGTTCACTTTATTGATGAGTTCTGAGGGTATGCTTCTTGATGATGATTTGTCATTGTGCATAGTTGTGATCGTGGAACATGTGGACATGTTCGGTGGATTATTGGGTGTTGGCAGGAGGTTTCTACCGTGCAATTTTGATTGATGTTATTGTTGTTTGGATGGGAATATTATTAAACCGGAGCGACAAGGCGGGATATTATTATTTTTTCAGGCGGGATATTGTTAAATAGGAGCGACAAGGCGGGATATTTCGTGCAGATTCTGGAGCTGAGTAGTTGTGGAAGACGAAGCCTTGCATCAGAGTCGTACTAGCATTCAAGATGAAAGCTACCTTTTTTTCTTGGTTGGATAGGACCTCATTTCTATTTATGTAACCTTCAAACAGATGTTGTATTTATTTCTTTTACCGGCTTTGTAAATCCAAATCATAGTGGCTCATGACTTGTACTACCGGTCCTCGAGATAGTTATAATGAATTATGTCGCAGTGCAGGTTGGGTTAGGTTTTGGGGTTTTGGGTTGTGACAAGTTGGAGCACTAGGTTCATAGGTTCTACCAGTCATGAGCAAGTGTCAAGTAGAGTCTTGAGGATTGGTATAACGACGTCCATACTTATCTTCGAGAGGCTACATGTAATGACCAATTCCCTCCACAGGCCATGATGGTTCCTAATTCCCTACCGGTCATTGAGACGCTTCAAGATTAGAGTATAATCGAATACCGTAATAGAAATAAAATCATGAACAATGGTCTAAAAGCCCTAAAATCCGGTGTCACAAGTGCATGAGTATCTACAAGAATATGCAATACTACTACTACAACTTTCTGGAATATAAAATAGACAGGATAGAATAAATGAATAGGACGGGGACTCTGTGTGTTGCGGATCGTAACATGGAATGCAGCTCACCACAAAGTCTCCTCAACAGCAACGCCTAGATGACTACCGGATATACCTGTCTTAGTACCTGCACAATTAGTGCAGAAGTGTAGTATGAGTGCCTAAATCAGCGCGTGCCCAGTAAGTATCTAAGTAACGAGGGGTCGACATAGAACACTTGCTAGTGGTCCAATAATCAAAGTACAATAAAAGTAGACAGGTATGAAGCATTGCAAGTAAAAGCAACAAGAACAAATATATGTCTATAACACGATTCTCAACAGAAGAGTAAATAGGAAATCCTCAAATACCACATACTACCTCGAATAGAATATATATATATGACCAATAATAGATAAAATGTCAAATCTCAAGTCAGAAAGACTCATAGGTATGCTGACTCCCTATCGAATATTACGCACGATTCTACCAAGGCTAACGACCCGATCCTATAACAGTTATTGTACAATATCATGTCGTATTTGTACGGCTCGATCCTATAATGTCGTCGAGGTGGTACAGCCCAATCCATAGAAGCATCTCATAATACTGCCAAGGCGAACGACCCGATCCTATAATGTTACTGCTGAGGCATTTAGCCCGATCCCATAAGATTAGTGAAACTTTTGACGGGTCACTGCCTAACTCACGAGTATATGATTGAGTTATTAAATTCAAGAAACTTTCGGAGAAATACTTAATGCACGGAAGAAATACGTAAGAGAAAGTATAATTTCCGCGGCTAATCAAGTAGCACGTCAAGTATCTCAAATAGCAAAGTTTGATGCTCTACGCAAGTCTAGTCTTAGGCTAAAATATAAATTAAAGAATTTAAACATGTATGAATAACTAAAGTAATACAATTAAAATATGGTGTGAGTCTGTCTCAATACGTGCCTAGTTCCCATAACATGTAGCACGTAACAAATATAGCACCTATAGGGTTAAATTCTCTCTTATAAGGTTAGGCAATAGACTTCCCTTGCTCAAAAATCCGATAATTGGCTCCAACGCC
Source organism: Nicotiana obtusifolia (assembly GCA_002018475.1). NCBI lineage: Eukaryota > Viridiplantae > Streptophyta > Magnoliopsida > Solanales > Solanaceae > Nicotiana > Nicotiana obtusifolia. The sequence goes on from MCJB01036283.1 coordinate 70,724, forward strand.
TCCCTAACACCCCAAACCAATGCCAAATGATCCAAAACTAGCCAAATAACGTACAAACCAACCAAAACATACGCAAAAACTCGTAATTTAACAATTAGAAACAATTTCCAACTCCATACAAAAAGTCAACAAAATCAAACCACAGGCCCACACCCCAGGATTTCAAAAATTCTCGAAGATAAGTACTACACATAACACCACGAACTCAAAGATATAACTTATTCCAAATTTCATGCCCAGTTTCATGGTGAAAACTCAAAAATATTACTTCTAGGTTTTCTTCCAAAATCCCATAATTTATACCAATTTCCATGTTTAAATCCATACCTAATCCATGTATTTAACTCATAACAAGTTCAAATCACTTACCTTCTGATAGATGATAAAATGCCCCTTCAAAATCGTTGCAAAATCGGCTCCAATGAGAGAAATGAGATGAAAATGAGCTAAGTCCCGATTTTGCATCATATACACTGCCAAGTCATTAATCTTTGTGATCGCGGAAGTACCTTCGCGACATGAAGGCCAAATTTGCTATTTCCAAAACTACTCTATCGCGATCGTGAACAACCCCTCATGATTGCGGAGCATTGCCCTCCAAATCTATGCTTTCGCATAAGGCCAGTCGTATTCGCGATGGAAAAATTCACCCCAGCCATGAGCCCCTCCTTCACGTTCGTGGTCACCTTGCCGCGTTCAAGAAGGCCAATCTGTCGAGCTCCTACTCCTCGTCACTTCCCTGTCACGTTCGCATAGAACAAAATGCACTGGCCCCCAGTTCCTTCTTCATGTTCGCAACTCCCCTATCGTGATCGTGAATCACAAAAATCTAGAAGCCTAAAAGTCCTTCATCGTGAACGTATGTTTCACGCAGCATTCACGAAGAACAACACTAGCACCAACAACCAGCACTAGCAAAACATATCAACATGGTCCGAAACCACCCTTAAACACACCTGAGGCCCCCGGGACCCCGTCCAATCATACAAACCAGTCCTAACACCTTATCAAAACTTATCCAAAGCCTCAAAATACCCTAAATAACATCAAAACCACAAATCGACAATCAAAATTCTTATCTTAAACATTCAAACCTTCAAACTTCATCGAACGCGTCTGAATCACACTTAGACGCTGTGGATCACGGCCAAACTTCACACACAAGTTCCTATCAACTAAATGAACCTACCTAAGGTCCCGAAACACCAGAGTCCGATAACACCAAAGTACACTCCAAGTCAAACTTAGAAAATTCAAAAAACTTCCAAAAATGCAAACTTCCGTTTATAAATGTCGCATCGCTCCTGGACCACCCGATACGCAACCCAAACATATGCCAGAAAAATCACCTTACAAACCTATAGGAACCTTCAAATCCTAACTCTAAGGTCGTTTACGTAAAAGTCAAACCTTGGTCAGTTGTTCCAACTTAAAGCTTCAAATTTGAGAATTACTCTCCCAAATCAACTCTAAACCTCTTGAAAATCGAAACCAACCACATAAGCGAGTCACAATGCATAATGTGAAGCCACTCAAGATCTCAAACCACCGAACGAAGTGCTAAATCTCAAAATGACCGGTCGGGTCGTTACATTCTCCCCCACTTTAACGTACGTTCATCCACGAACGTGCCAAGAATTGTTCCAAAGTTGCCAAAATCATTGAATAACTTATCATACACATATTCATGGGTGATCTCACGTCACATTAATCCATATTATCCCATCGACACAATCCTGACTGAAAATTCTTCCTTCAACCTTAACTTGAAATGCTTAGAACCAAATTCTAACTTCCGGAGCTCCCTCAAGATCTAATTCTTATCTATATACATTTTATCAATCTCAACAATATGTATCAAGGAATAATTATACACCCAAGTTGTAACCACACAATGTACCGCATAGTTCATATTCCCATAGTAATATATTACAACCACAATAGCTACGAATTTCAGAACCAGGTATCGATAATATACCTTAAGACATATAAAAATCATGTTCCAAACCTCGCAACTGCAACGATGAAAAAGATGTGTAAAAACTCATTCCCACCCGTCAACCAACAAATCATAGAGCTCTTTCACTCGACAAGAACCATTGCCGCATTATGAATTGATTAGCGACATTCTCCCTCCACACATATATTACACGAATATGATTGCACTGATTCTAGGTCCAATAACCTCATCTCACCGAGTACAAGCTTCTCGACCGACATGCCACATCAATACCATCTAAAATCTCATACGACGTGATCCATGCGCCAACAAGCCACCACTCGAATATAACCGATAAGGAAAGGAAACCCAAGTATAGAACTATCTGGCTCGCATAACGAATAAAACGACCAAACAAATGCTATGAACCTAATTCACGGAGGAAAAGCAACAGGCAAGATGAGTACAAGGAATCATACCCAACATCTCATCATTGCGGCGTACAATCCGATCCACATATGATACTGCTGTAGTGTGCAACTCGATCCGAACATCGTATCCGTAGCGGTGTGCCATCTGATCCACACACAATAATCTGCATGGGAATACTCATCGAGCCAAAATGCTTATACTCAGTAAACACACGTCTATCAACCACAAGCATGTCAAGTGCATAAACATAACCCTGGGGATACGGATAGCATAATGCGCTATGAAAAAGGCCAAGCACGACTAAGGTGCAATAAACAAACCAGCATCTCGAGAGCCATATTGCTCATATAATGCCATAGTGCCTATATAGGACCACAACACGCATGTGAATAATCAAGTCGCCTCACAACCTACATAGCATAAAAGAGTGACACATAAAATAGATGATGACAGGAATAACATCCACCAGGCTCGAAGACTCATCCATAGACAAATGCAATGCTGAATAAACATATTCGATCTGGTGTAGAATATACATTCACGGTAGGCCTGCCAATGGACCTCTAAACTGATACTGAACATCTCAAAATAGGTAAATATCCTTTCAAGATCCATAACGACCCTATCCATGGCATATTCAATCAATCGCCAAATCTTGAACAAACTCCCACAGTCCGCAACCAAGGAATAGTGTGTCTCTCAGACATAAACTCTCCAATCTGCGACAGTACCAGAATCTCCATACCTTATCTCAATCTCTCTAACTTAAATGACTGACACATCATACCTACATAATCATCCCATGGGAGATAATCCCAGAACCTTCCACACCAAGTAACAAAATCTATACATTTATGGCTACCAACCATGCTATTTATATAGTCTAATCAAGAATTCACAAATCAATACATGATGCCTCTTCCATAAAACACACCATTCTGAGGCGAAACTAAAATAGCACATGTGTACTCGAATATCTGATATATCCCTCGCTCGTTCGAACTTGTGACATACCTATCAAAACTGAGCTGCCACCATTACCCTTCAATCCCAATTCCACACCACTCACTGCACTTATCATGATGTTATGTGACAGTACAAGAATTTCATCATAAATCCTGAATTACCAGTAGAATAAGCACTCCATCGGCTAGAACCCTTTCACTTAACACTTTTCAGGAGAGAAATTGCATCACGTAACCAACTCCCCAAGATCGTAAAAGACATCAATCTCAAGTCGTGGTTGAAACTGTCATAAACTCTTCGTGACCCATCCGCACATAACCAATCCATCAGGATGAATCCTTCTAAATCAACTGAGTTACATAAACTGCCAAACCATAAGTATTGCCACGAAACACCTGTATAGCCTTATCATACCGAAGGAACCATTCATTTCCCTTTCCATGGTGATCCAAGCCACTGCTAAACTGACCCCACTTCTTCAGATTTCCTCTTGACTTGCTTTCAAAATAACACCTTCCTTTCCCATCACACAATGGATCTCAATCAACACTCATCCCATGTGACCCCCAAATCACAAAACCACGTCGTCTTAATATCCCATAAGCCATTTTATACCCTCTCATGCACTTAATAGCACCTCCAACTGATACGCCCATTTTGAAGAGACCTTCTGCGAATCTGAAGTCGTTTCTTCTATCTCTCTAACACTACATCGCAGAACTATTAATGATGTAGAGATACTCCAAGTCTCTTTCACACACCGCTCCAAAACTCAATCCTTAGCCACGCAACGAACCCGAGAATCCTTAGCACCACACCTTGAATCTTGAACCCACTAGAACCATTATTAAGAGTCGCTAACTATGACCTGGTCCGAAATAGATAATCATACAAGCCAAATGGCTAGTGCTCCGTTAGCACATGGATGCTTCAAAGAAGTAACCTCATCCTAAAGAAACCAAGTAGATCCTCTCTCCTTGCACGCTACGTCCACAACTAATGCCAAACCTGAGTCATTCCACAGTCTCCACATATCAATAAATCATGGTACATCATGCATCTAATAAATTCCTTGCTCAAATCATCCCCGAGGTTGACCTTCTAAAATCATAGATAATCCACAATCATATCCTAATCCAAGAACTACAACAACACATGACTAGGTGACCTAATCATCGATGGTAGGCTCCCCCCACTTGGCTTTAAGCCACAATCACATTATCCCAGACCCACAATGACTGCTCCTCCAAAGCTACCCTAACCTCACACTTTTACTCAACTAAATTCCTTATAAGCACATGTTGCACTGATCATGACACATCCCGAATTTATCAGCGCCAATGAACTCTCAACGTCAGGGCAATTACGCCATCTTCCTCAAAAGATCCGGACCCACATTGTAGTACATGTCTCTTGTTGGATAAAAGGTAAAACTCTTCATAGGAACTTCATCAGAAATCATACATCCTCCAACCTTCTCGCAGGAGATAGCCCACATGTGTAACCTCAAATCGACATCCTCCTACGATATTGCCATGGTTATAACCATTAGGAAATCAGTTAATCCCCCTAAGTCCGCACTCATTTTCCAGTTGTAGAAATCTGTTCGTTCTATCAACACCAACTGAAGGCCCAACAATACTTAAAACTCGAAGCTATATTGCATCCCAAAACGATAATCAAGCATTCACATTCCTCTACATTCCACGCAAACTCTTTTCATCACACTCGAACTTCCTACATATAGAAGCCGCTATCTCAAATGAAATACACAGACATAGTCGTTTGTCCACCATGACCCAAACCACATTAAGCTTTCTCAAAGCATGTGCCTACTGTACCACAAAATCCATACGATATGGCCCCAATCCCATTCCAGTTAAGCTATCTTCCGAAGAAAATATCTGCTGCTCATACTTGACTTGCTAACAATTCGACCACCGCAAGACATATCTCTCCATGTCCTTTTTCCTTCACCACCGATATTGCCACCCCAAATCACGATCCATCTCCATAGCACCCAAACAAATAAAATTCCATCAAATCTAAGCCTCCTCAAGGATCATCTCCCTCAAACTATCAACACTAGAAACACATCAACCCTGAAGTCTCCACATGCCATCATCTCCGATAACCGCTTCTTTCTTAGGTACCAATTCGCAACACCGTGCCCTCAAAGATAAACAAATAAAAACTATCATACTGATGGGACTTAGTACACTCAAACAAGGATGACTGTACATAAACACAAGCGAGAACTCTACTAAGTTCGAAAACAACCAATCTCACAAATCCGTTGGTCAAAGCCTGAACATCCCTAGATCAATTGTCTCTCCTATGCTGGAATTAAATACTTAACTTCCAATCACAAACCGAATAATCCTCCTCCTGAAGCATTCTTTGTTGCAACACATAAGTAAAACACCATACCGTTTACACCAACACTGCACGATGGCAACCGTGAAACACCACGATACACTATGTACAGTCCTGAACTTGGAAACGATTTAATGGAACACCCCTCCACAAGGCAATAATAGTAGTTCACCCTCATAATGATGGGAAAACATCATGCACCACATATGTATCATGACCACAACTCGTCGGTGCCTATGCTCGACATTGAGCTTCAACCGGAATCAAGTCGCACGACAAAGAATCAAGAAAGAAAGTTCTAATAACACTCTGGTAGCCTCTCAAAGATAATAACAAACGTCTCCATATCAATCCGCTAGACTCTACCAGACCTGCTCATGACTCGTAAGACCTAAGTGAACCTAGTGTTCTGATACCAAGTTATCGCGACCCAATTCCCATCATAGGCCATGATAGTGCCCAATGCTGCTGTTGCACAAGCCAAATATAAATCTACACACCAATTGATAGTTCATAACACATTTTGAAATAAATTATGAGATAAATAAACAAAATCGTTCCACTTTTCAATAGGATTAGAATATGATTAAAAAGTAAAATTGAATATTGTAACAGAATAGAATCATGAACAATGATCTAAAATCCCCAAAACGTGGTGTCCTAAGTGGATAAGCATCTACTAAAATATCTAATACTACTAGAACAACTTTCTGGAATATGTAATAGACATGATAGAATAAATGAATAGGATGGGGATTCCATGTGCTACGGATCGTAACATGGAATGCAGCTCACCACAAAGTCTGCCCAACAGTTGCGCCTACGTGCCTATATGACCACCAAATGTACCTGTCTTAGTATCTGCACAATTAGTGCAGAAGTGTAGTATGAGTGTGTAAATCAATGCGTTCCCAGTAAGTATCTAGCCTAACCTCGAAGAAGTAGTGACGAGGGGTCAATATCGACACTTACTAGGGGTGCAATAATTAAAGTAAAACAAAAGTAGATAGGTATGAAGCACAGCAAGTAAAAGAAACAAGAATAGATATATGTGTATTACACGATCCTCAACAAAAGAATAAATATGAAATCCTCAAATACCGAATACTACCTCGACTGGAAAAAAAAAAAAATATATATATATATATATATGACAAATAATAAATATAATATCAAATTTGAAGTTAGGAAGACTCATAGGTACACTAACTCCCTATCGAATATTATTCATTATTCTGCCAAGGCGAAAGACCCGATACCATAAGAGTGATGGTATAATATCCTGCCATAGTCATACGTCCCGATCCCATAATACCGCCGAGGTCGTACATGATCCATTAATCTCATAATACTACCGAGGAGAACAGGCCGATCCCATAATGATAGTAAAACTTTTGACGGGTCACTAGCCCAACTCAAGAATATATGTGCGAGTTATGAAATTCAAGAAACTTTCGGACAAATACGTACAACGCGGGAGAAATCCGTAAGAGAAAGTATAATTTCCACGGCTAATCAAGAGCATGTGCACAGCCACTTGTCATAACAAATTATAGCACCTACGGGGTAAATTCCCTCTTACCAGATTAGACAGGAGACTTACCTTGCTCCGAAATCCGATTATCGGCTCCAACGCCTCTCTACCACCCCAAACCAATACCAAATGACCAAAAACAAGCCAAAGAACATGCAAACCAATCAAAACATACTCAAAACTCGTAATTTAACAATTAGAAATAATTCTCAACTCCACACGAAAAGTCAACCCCCAGGTCCACGCACCCAAATTTCAAAAATTCTTGAAGATAAATATTACCCATAGAATCAAAAACATATATATATATATATATATATATATACACCTATTCTAAATTTCATGCCTAATTTCGTGGTCAAAACTCAGAATTATAATTTCTAGGTTTTCTTCAAAAATTACCCAATTTCTACCAATTTCCATGTTTAAATCCACTCATAATCTACGTATTTAACTCATAACAAGTTGGAATCACTTACCTTATGATAGATGATGAATATGTCCCATCAAAATTGCCCCGAAATTGGCTCCAATGAGATAAATGAGATGAAAATGAGCTAAGTCCCGATTTTGCGTCTTATACACTGCCCAGTCGTTCCTCTTCATGATCGAGGAAGTACCTACATGATCGCGAAGGCCAAATCTGACACTGCCAAAATTCTTCTATTGCGATTGTGGACAGCCCCTCGTGATCGCAGAGCATTGCCTTCCATACCTACACGTTCGTGTAAGGCCAATCGCATTCCCATAAGGTCAATAGCGTTCGTGATGGCCAAATTCTCCCTAGCCATGAGCCCCTCCTTCGTGTTCGCAGTCACCCTGCTGCATTCGTGAAGACCAATCTGCCCAGCTCCCACTCCTCGCGTTTGAGACTCCCTTTGTCGTTTTCGCGTAAAACAAAATCCCCTGACCCCCAGTTCCTTCCTTAAGTTTGTGACTCCTCTGTCATGATTGCGGAGCACAAAAATCCAACAGCTCAAAAATTCTTCAATGCATGGCCCCCAGTTCCTTATCTACGTTTGCGACCCCCCTATCGCGATCACGAAGCACAAAAATTTAGCATTCCAAAAATCCTTCATCGCAAATGCATGCTTCCCACCGTGTTCACAAAGAACAACACCATCACCTGCAACCAACAGCAACAAAACACACCAACATGGTCCGGAACCACCTCAAAGCACACCCAAGGCCCCCGGGACCCCTTCCAATCGTACAAAACATTCCCAATACGTTATCGAAACATATCCAAAGACTCGAAATGCCCCAAATAACATCAAAAATACAAAACAACGATCAAAATTATTGTCTTAATTTTCAAATCTTCAAACTTCACCAAACGCGTCTCAATCACACTTAGACGCTTTGGATCATGAAAAACTTTACACACAAGTTCCAATCAACTAAATGAATCTATCCAAGGATGGAATACCACTCGGAGTCCTATAACACCAAAGTCCACTCCAAGTCAAACTTAGCAAATTCAAAAACCTTCCAAAAATCCAAACTTTCAGCTATAAGCACCGAATCGCTCCCAAACCACCCGATGCTCAACCCAAACATACGTCCAAGTCCAAAACCAGCTTACGAAAATATAGGAACCTTCAAATTCCAATTTCGAGGTCGTTTACTCAAAATTCAAATATTGGTTAACTCTTCCAATTTAAGGCTTCCGAATTGAGAATTACTCTCCCAAATCAACTCTGAACCTCTCAAAAATCAAAAACAACCACATAGGCAAGTCATAATGCATTATGTGAAGCTATTGAAGGTTTCAAACTGCGGAACAAAGTGTTATAGATCAAAATGACCGGTTGTGTTGTTATACTATAGGGCATGTAGGAAACTTCCAATCTTTCTCCTTTCCTTATCGTGCGACTTTGTTTTAGTTTGAAGCTTATACCTATAATTTACTTCCATGCACTCGTATGTGATATTGAGCACTCAATATCAATTTTTTACCAACGGAATTTGGTGTTGCGGATGGGATGCGAAGGGCGATAGATGACTGATCATCATTTTGTTGTCTCGTACAATTTCAGGATGTGTATGTATTGATGGATCTTTATTTTGTTCATATGTGGAATAAAGTGGATTCTTATATGTTATTGACGAGTATAGACTCGGGAAGATTAATTTTTTGCCTAGTTATTGTGACCATGTAGGGTCATGGGAAGATGTTGATTTGAGATTAGCGTGTGGGTTATCTCCCGCAAGACGATTTGAGGTTGTGTGTTTCGTATGAGGCTTCTATTAAGTTGAATGTAAATACTATCATTTTCGAGCACTTGAGGAAGTGGGCTTGACATTCACAAGGATGAGTATGCATTTGGTAGAGTCTTTGGAGTGTTTTATGATTAGTGTTACATAAGTTAATGAAGTATTCAGCTGATTAACTGTGCGGGATCGGGGAAGCTATGAAGGAAGGGTATTGTGGTCTATGGACGATGTGTTCCATGGATTCGAGCCAAGTGGGGGTGTCTGCTATCGACAATCGAATTGCATGGTCATGTGTTATATTACTTGTTGGACTAATGGACGCTTGTGGATTAGTTATGACTTGGAGAGGATGACTTCAAGGATGATTTCAAGCAAGGTATCGGTTGGATGTATGATGTACTATAAAGGTCTTGGGATGATTTACGTTTGATACTCGTTGTGGATGTAGTGTGCAAGGAAAAGGGAATCGCTTGGTTGCTTCTTTGTGATTTTTATATGCTGGTGGAGCATAGGTTGTTCGGTGCGTATTGGCTATGCATCAGAGATTGGAGCGAAGTGATAACTATCGAGAAGGTTCTAATGGGTTCAAGATCCATATGTGGTATTTAAGGATTTTTGGATTTGTGTAAGGCTAGGACTCGAGATTTTTATTGGATGGTGCTGAGACTTATGGTGTTTCCATATCATTATTAATTCTACATTGCTGTATTAGAAGGTAACCGAAACAGTTTCAGGTTCATTAAAGGGTTCTTGAGCGCATGCATTTTCATGTTGAGGTACTCTTGGTTTTAGCAGTCTACAAGACTTGGTTGATTTAGTATGATTTAGTTCTAATGGCTTGGTTATGTGCGAATGAGTTTCGAAGAGTTCATGACGATTTTGACCACGGCTTAAGGCTTATGTTTTCTATGGATATAGAAGGTTTGTTGTGCATGGTGATGTCCTACTGGATTGAGTTAAATGGAAGGGTCTTAGTTGATGAGATGTTTATCCTGCTTGTGATTCAGAGTTGATTAGGAGATTTTTGTATTTTCACAAGTTAGCATGATAGTTGCAGCGCACCATGTGGGATTGATATTTTGCATGGACAAGGTTGTAGTTCAGATTCGAAATGCAGGTCATGGGTTAGAAACAACATGGACGATTTAAGATGTTTAAGAGTATGCTGGCACTAATTGGTGTCGCCTGAGAAGGGTGTACATTCTAGGAGACCCATTGTGTTCTGACTTTTAGATGCTAGACTGGTATTACAGTAATTTCCTAGTTTTTGGCTGCTGAGATTCAGGTTTTTCTATGTGAAACACAAGATTTATGTAAGTATTTTCTATAAGACGATTGTGTATGAGTGATGTGTCAGTCATCGAGCGGTGGAGTTGGGATCAGATGTGGAGAATCATGTGCTCTTGAGGATTAGATATTGGATGTTTTTAGAGGTAGACTACTCCTAGGTTGTGAACTGTGAAGAGATGTTAAGAGCTAAACGGCTGGCCAATATGTTTAAGCCTTTATTTCAGACTTTGAGCTCATTTTATTATATTTTGGGATTGGGAGCTCGGATTGAGGCAATTTTCACCACTTGGATTGGGATAAGTTTTCTTGACTCAAATATGGTTCTGCTTGGGCCTTGTGGCGAGACTCGAGCGAGATGGCTCCTAAGGTGTTGAGTTATCTATTGCGCTTTGGTTGTGGTTATCCCGTATGCGGTATATGTTATTCATTTCTTTATGGTTACAGTCATGAACTTTGTGTGTTTTCTAATGATACACCTGTGATTGTTGATTGTGAGCATTATGGATTGATGGGTACTCCATGTGGATCGGTATGGTTGGATCTGGATACGTACAGTAGCGAAGTTATTATAAGACAAGATTCTTTGTGCTTACTTTGTGTGTTTTGTTTCTCCTTTGTGGGATAGACTCATGGCGTTATGCTTATGTTTTCATATCTATCGTGCTTGTTGGATTGTTTTTTATTTGGTTCCGCTTCCATCCTTGGTTATATTTTGAGTTGTTTCTTGTTGGGTACAAATCGTTAAGGTACGTTTTTGTTATTAGTCAGCTCAGAATTTGGCAATTGTTCTTGTCGGGTGAGAGAACTCCACAAATTGTTGATCTGAAGACTGGTTATGAGTTTCTACGAACTTCTTTCATAATTAAATGTGTTGCGAATGTTTGGAACAATTGTTTATAATATGAAGTATGTTGTCGATACCAGATTTTGTTATGAGCAGCTACTGCGGTATAAAGATATTACTTTGGGTACGTGAGTTATATGGTACCGTGTGTGGTTACATTTGGGGAGTGTATTTATGTATTGACACGGCTTGCCGAGACTTGTACAGTGTATATACGTGAGAATCGAATCTTACAAGTAATTTCGGATGTTAGGAATTGGTTCTAAGGTTTATGGGCTAAGGTTGTGGACAGAAGCTTCAATCGGGATCGGCTAATGGACATCTACGGATTGTGGTAACGTTGGATCACCCATGGGTATGTGTATGATGAGTTCATACAGTGATTTGATGGTTTTGGAATGACTCTTGACACGTTCGAGGACGAACATACGTTTGAGTAGGGGAGAATGTAACGGCCCGGCCGTTCATTTTGAGCGTTAGCATTTCGTTTCGTAGTTCGAGGTATGGAATAGCTTCATATGATGTATTAAGACTTGCATGCATAGTTGGTTTTGATTTTCGGGAAGTTCAAGATTGATTCGGAAGAGTAATTCTCTATTTGGAAGCTTTAAGTTAGAAGAATTGACCAATTTTGACTTTTGAGTAAATGACCTTGGAATCGAGATTTGATGGATTCAATAGGTTCGTATGGTGATTTTGGACTTTTTCGTATCTTCGGGATTGAATTTGGATATTCCTAGAATATCTTGTCTCTATTTGTCAAAAGATGGCAATTTGAAGGTTTGGAGAGTTCACAAATTTGACTAAGAATTGACTTTGATATTACCGAGCTTGAATGGTGTCCAAAGACTTTGAAAAGGTTCATTTCGTTTATTGGAACTTGCGTCCAAGGTTCGGTTTGGTTTCGAGTTGATTTGGTATGAATCAGACGCTTAGTTGTGAATATATAAAGTTCTTGAATTTGAAGGGTGTGTGATGTATTTTGGTGTTTGATTCTTGGTGTTGATGTTATTAATGATATCTCGAGACTTTGGATAAGCTTGGATAATGTATTTGGACTGGTGGTTATGTTTGGACGGGGTCCCGGGTGCGATTCGGGGTGGTTTCAGATCATTCTGGGTGGTTTTTGATTGCTGGTTCTGGTTCTTCGCATTTTCCATGAGTGTGTCACAAATGCGAACATCACATTTGCAAGATTTCTGTCGCTTTTGCGGCTGGAAAGATAGGAGACCTCGAATGTTCAAGGTTAGGAGTTGCATTTGCAACTATGGGGTGATTCGCTTTTGTGAAGGCTGGCGTCACTTTTGCGACTGGCCGTTTAGGGGAAGACTTTGCATTTGCGAACTTTGTAGTCGCATTTACTGGGTCAGTGGGGATTCGCATTTGCAAGCCTGAGGTCGCTTTTGCGAGGATCACATTTGCGAACCTCTGGTCACAAATGCAACATTTGTAGCTGGTTTAAAGCTGCATATTTCGAGACTTAGACCCATTTTCTCATATTTTAAGCCCTAGATTCGAAGAGGGGTGATATTTACACAAGCCTTTGGGTTAACTGATTTATACTTGATTCTCATATTATATCTTCTTTGCCCATCAATTATTACACCTAGATTAAAGAATTTAGAAGAGAATTTTTGAGAGTTTTATACTATGTTTTGAAAAATAAAAAATTTAGGATTTGAGAGTAGATTTGAACTCGTTTTTGGAATCTAATCATATATTTAGATTCGTGAGCTTATGGGTAGTCAGATCTACCCCTCGATTCGAGTTTTGATCGGGTGGGCCGAGGGTTGACTTTGGGAATTGGGTAATGATTGAAACTTTATTATTTGGAATTTATTCCTATAGCGTTATTTGATGTTATTGAGTTTTTTCCGCTAGATTTTGAGCAGGACGGAGGTGATTTTTAGGGGAAATGCTATTTTAGAGGTTTGATTTGGGTTTATTTAGGTAAGTGTCTTGCCTAGATTTGGTTGAGAGAATTTTTCTACTAATTGATGTTGTTTGCTACATGCGGGGTGACGTATATATAAGGTGACGAGCGTTTATACATCTGCTATGGATATTCATGCTCGGAGTAGATTTTGGATTACTCTATGTCTTATTTGATTGTGTGTTCTACTTGATTCTATGTGTTACCCAATTGATTGACTATGTGAGTACAATAACTCATGCTAGAGTAATGTTGAGGCAATTGGTACCTCATTTTGGAACATGATGAGCAAATCTTGAAATTTATTCTACACTTGCCTTGGACGTAGATACAAGCATGTTACAAACATACATCCATACTTGTTCTTGTGTTGTGCCCTGATTAGGACGTGTGTGCTCTGTGATGCATACGTGACCTTTATATGATTGCTTGAACTTGATTATCACAATTGATTTAGCAGTAGTCATGATTTGTATGTTAAATACCCATCCGTATTTTTATTATTGTCATGTCCTTGTGCATCTTATTTATAAATTACAGGCTTATATCTTTGATGAAAATTTGACATATTACTTTGTGATAATTATGGCACATGTAGACATATTATGTGGGTTGATTGGGTGTTAGCACGAGGTCTTTGGCATGCGATTATGATTATTGTGATGCGCATGGGGCGAGATAAGGGTAGTGTTTATTGGGCTTTCCCATGTGGCGAAATAAGGGTGGTGATATGCACATGTGGCGAAGTAAGGGTGGCATTTCTTGATATTGCACATGCAGCAAAATAATGGCGGCATTATTGATGATGTTATGTGATGGTTTGAGGGTGATTTTTTTGGTGATGTTTATATGTGATACGAGGGTGACATTCTTGATTATGCATGTGGATTCTTTATGTTTGTCATGCATTTTTACATGATGTTTTGTGTTGCATCTAACATGTCGATCTATGCCATTGTTATTATTTGATTATTTGGTTGCCAAGACGGATTTACCTATGTTGAGGTGATATCTCATGTTTTGTTGAGTTGTTCGTGGCGTATTGGATTGATGTAAAAAGAAGCTTGTCAGCATACATTGATGTATTGGATTCTTGAAAAGTTCTCTTGAACATATTATTTGTCCATTGATATGGAATCAGATCATGTTGGGCATAGGTTTACTGTCATGTTTGAGTACTTGAGCATACACAATATGTGGCGCATATCTCTTTGTGAGCGGGGTTGGAGCAGGTTGTATTTGTTTGAACATGTCTAACTGGGAGAGTTTGTTTATTACCCTATCCAGTTGTGCACTTCTACTGCTAATATCCTTTATTTGGTAATTGTCTTTCTAGAATATTTTCTATGTATTATACATGCTATTGAGATGCACAGATTATGCAAAGTGAGTATCTTTTGACTTAAAAACCCTCGTCACTACTTATCTAAGGTTAGGCAAGATACTTACTGAGTACATGGGGTCGGTTTTACTCATACTACACTTCTTCACCTTGCTGCAGATTGTAGAGCTGAGTAGCTTTGAAAGACCAAGTCTTGCATTGGAGACGTACCAGCATACCGGATTCAGGCTACCTTTTGTTATTGGTAGTTTAGGGCATCATTTATGTTTATGTAAACTTCAAACAGATATTGCAAATTTTCTTCTTAACCGCTTTGTAATCTAATTGGTGGCTTGTGACTTATATTACTAGTCCTAGGGATAGCTATATTGACTTCTTTTGAAGTTTTTATTAATAATATTGATGATTTCTCATTATAGCGTAATTTATATCATTCCGCTTACCTAGTGGGTTGGCTTAGGTGCCATCACGACTTGGTGAGATCTTGGGTTATGACACTTTAAGCAAAAATAAAGTCGAACAATAAGGAATAAAGAAAGGGAAAGTCCCTAAAGCCCTATTACTTCTCGCAGATAGATATTGACGTCTCTTTGTCGATTCATAAGACTATACTAGGCCTTCTTGTGATTAGTGAGACCCTTAGAACCTAGAACTCATATACCAACTTATCACAATCTAAAATCCAACTAAAGGTCGTGATGGCACCTAACTCGCTTGCTAGGCAAGTCAATACTCAACAACAACACAGGATTCCAATTATTAAACTAATTAATTATTTCATGATATAAATAACAAAGTGAAATAACTCTCAAACCAATATCAAATGTACAAAACCAAATACAGGGCCTAAACACAACCATAACTGTCTAACAACACTCCAAAATCCAATGTCACTACATCACGAGCATCTAATAAAAGTAATTAATATCAGCTAAACAATACATCTGTCTGAAAAAGAACATAGACAAAATTAGATGAATAGGGAAGGGGACTCCATGTGCTACAAATCGAAGTATAGCAACTCACCACGAAGTCTCTAATAAAATACTCCTACTCAGCTCAATGCGTACTACAAGTGCCAATCTCAGAATCTGCACAAAATGTGCATAAATATAGTATGAGTACAAAGCCATGGTACTTAGCAAGTATCAAGTCTAGCCTCGAGGAAATAGTGGCGAGGGGCCAACTCTGAACTCACTAACAGCTCAATAAGCATATGAAGCATAAATGGAGCGCAGAATAAGGCATGATATCATCAATCAGTTCTGTCAATAGAAACACAGAAAAACTAGACTTTAGACATGTTTTTTAGATAAAGAGATAGAATACAATATCAATTATCTCAGTTCTTGTAATAACTTGACTGGTCATTTTGAGTGTTAGCATTACGTTTAGTAATTTGAGATCTTGAGTAGATTCATACAATGTTACAACTTGTGTGCATGGGTTGTTTTGATTTTCGGGAACTTCAGGATTGATTCAGAAGAGTAATTCTCAAATTATAAGCTTTAAATTGGAAGAGTTAACCAAGGTTTGATTTGCAAGTAAACAACCTCAGATTTGTATGGCGATTTTGGACTTAGGAGTATGTCCGGATTCATATTTGGAAATTCCTATGATGATTTGGCTCTTTTTGTCGAAAGGTTGCAATTTGAGGGTTTAGAAATTTCATAAGATTGACCATGAGTTGATTTTGTGGCTATCGGTTTCAAATTGTTATTCCGGGTCTAGGAATAGGTCCTTATGTCATTTGGAACTTGTGTACAAAGTTTGGTTTCACTCTGAGTTGATTTGGAATAAATCGGATGCTTGATGGTGTTTGAGGTTCTTGAGCTTGAATGTTTCATGATGATTTTTAGTGTTTAATTCTAGGTTTTGATGTTTTTAGCATTTCGAGCCTTTGGATAAGTTTGGAATAGGTATATGGACTTGTTGCTATGATTGGACGGGGTCCTGAGAGGCTTGGCTGAGTTTTGGGGTAATTTTGGACCATTTTTAGACCCTTATCACCTACTGGTTTTTGGCTGCAAGGGTGTACATCACGATCGCGAGCTTTGGGACATGATCGTGACGGGTAAAATGCAATATTGGACATATGAACCGCGTTTGCTAAGGGAATGTTCGCGTTCCTAGAGAGGAAATATTTGTTGTCATAGGGATGACTTAGGAAGCATATATCTTGCAATATATGAGGAATTTGGAGTGATCCAAAAATGAAAGTTGTAGCCCTTGGTGTCTAGTTTTCAACAAATCAAACTATTTGTCATTTAGAGTTTTGTACCGAAAGTTATGGCCGTTGCACTACAGGCTACCTGGAAATAGTTAAGAGAGTATTTCACAGGATTGTTCATCGCGATTGCAGAGCTTCTTAGCCGTGATCACAAAAGGAAAATTGTGCTGGATATTTTTGGAAACACAATCGCGGAATTGGTGACTATGATCCCGAAAAAGGACGACTGACAGGGCTTTAAAATATCCAATTTCAGGATTTTGAGTTTAGTTTCTTCACTTTTTGAGTTCTTAGAGCACAATTAAGGTGATTGTGGAGGAGATAAACACCCAAATCATGAGAGTAAGTAATTTTATCTTTATTTTGATTATTTATTTTGTTTTTGCATCGATTATTACACCTAAATCAAGGATTTGAAGAGAAGAAATTGAGGGTTTTGATTTGAACTTAAAAGAATGAATTTTGGGGTTTTGAACATGAAATTAAGATTGGATTTGGAAAACAATTATGTTTTGGACTCGTATTCAAATGGGTTGTTGGAATTTGTGAGTGTTGTTGGGTTCCGGGGTGTGAGCCCGGGGTTGACTTTTTGGTTGACTTTGAGTATTTGAGTAAAGATTCGACCTTTATCGTTTAAGTTTGATTCTGATAGCATTATTTTGTCACGATCCAAAACCACCAATTGGGCATGATGGCACCTAACACACTTGCTAGGCAAGCCAAATATAATCAGACGAAATATAACACATAACGCCAATACATGATAAATCCCCTAAAACTAGTAAATACAGAGTCATGAGCTCTAAACGAAAGTACAAGCCTGAAATACAAAATTAAAATATTATCTGAAATAAAGAGAACAGTACAAGATGGAAAAAGACGCCAAGACTGCAGGCGAAATGGAGCTCTTTCTCGTCTGCCTCATCTACTAATGAATGGGTACGATACCTGGATCTGCACAATTAAGTGCAGAGTGTAGTATGAGTACAACCGACTAAATGTACTTAACAAGTATCATAATTAACTTCGGCGAGGTAATAGAATCAAGAATTACAAAAATAACATGTACAGTTCATAAACTCAACAAGTACAACAATAATGTGATCAAGCCATAAATCACATAAAGAACCATCTTGGCGCACACAATTCCTAAAGTACTCTGCTCAGTCAATGATCCTGCATAGAAAGATGATATGCAAGTAAATCAGGTAAATAACCAAGGAAATTGCAGGAAAAGATGAAATGCAATAACGAAACACCATTGGCCAGATTTTCCTCAGAATTTCCATAATCATACCAACCATTGATTAGTTTTTCTCAAATCTGAGTGTACACCATCAAGAAGGCACATGAGAGGGTGACCCTAGGGGAATGGATCCATATCCACACGCTGTAGCCGTAGTCACGTGCAATAATCATAATCTGCCTAGCCTAGTCACAGGTACAACAACAAAATCCGCATGGTGTGATCATAGGCACAACAACACAATCAGCCCGGCGTGGTAACATGCACAATATCACAATTCGCCCGACGCGGTCATGAGCTACCAATCCAATCCATATCACACATCAAGCAGATATGCAAGAATACATGTACATTATCAAGAACATCAAATTTCATACTTCTGGACTGGTATAGTGACATGCTAAGGTGTATGCATGTGCAAGTGTGACACCATAGATCAAATCGGGTAAATGCATCGCAAAATAGCAACTATCAGGCTTAATCAGGAGATTAACCCTAGGTAACCTCAAACATGGCTCAAATAGCTCACAAAAAATATGAGAAACATCTTAGCATATAGCTTAGCAATCAATTCAAGGCATATCATAGCCTAAAGACTACCCTGATCATGAATAATCATCCTCGGTGCACGCACATCGGCTTAGCCCTGCACATGTGCACCACCCATAGCACGTAGCTATCATAAATAACTCAGACAAATAATGCCTCAACCAAGTTTAGGTAAGATTCTTACCTCAAGCAAGCCAAATAAATCCTCTAACAAGCCTTTCCCCCCAGTATCAACCTCTGGACGGCTCGAATCTTGCCAAAATAACATAATATCATCAATAATAGTCATAGGAAATGATTTCAAATGATAAAGTAAGATCTTTAACCAAAACCAAAAGATCAACCCAAAAAGTCAACCCCAGGCCCACACCCCGGAATCTGACCAGATTTATGAATTCCAAACACCCATTTAACTACGAGTCCAAACATACCAATTTTACCCAATTCTGACCTCAAATCGATCTTCAAATTACCAAATCCCACTTTCCAAAAATATAGTCAAAAACCCCCCAATCTCACCTTAAATTCTCATAAATTAGGTTTACAAATCAATGGGTAATAATATACTAACACCAAAATTAAGTAAAGATCACTTACCCCTTCAATTGTGATGAAAAGCCCTTCAAATATCGCCTTCAACTGAGCTACACAACTCCGAAAATGAGAAACAGAATAAACCCTTTGACATATGTATTCTGTCCAGCAAAACTGCATCTGCAGTCCCAATAGTTGAACATGCGATGCAGCATCTGCGGCAATCCCTTCGCAGATGCGAAAATCACAAACTCCTCGACCATCCGCTTTTGTGAATTCTCTTGTGCATCTGTGCTTGCGCACCTGCGCCCAACGGTCCGCATCTGCGGACTTCCTTTCCCAGCCTCTCCCTTCGCACTTGTGATTAAATGGCCGCACCTGCAACTCCTCATCTGTGGCCAAGCCCTCCGCAAATGCCAAAATACCAAAAACCTAAACCTTCAGCAATTTTCTCTAAGTCCACGAATGGTCCGAACACAATCCGAAACACACCTGAGGCCCCCCGGATCCCGTCCAAACATACCAACCAATCCCAAAACATAACGCGGACCTACTCAAGGCCTTAAATCACATAAAAAAATATCAAAACCATGAATCACACCCCAATTCAAGCCTAATGAACTAATAAACTTTCAACTTCCAAAACTCATGTCAAACCATGTTAAATCAACTCTGAATGACCTCAAATTTTGCATGCAAGTCCTAAATCACAACAGACCTATTCCAACTCTCGGAACTAAAATTTGAACCCGATATCCACAAAGTCAACTCTCGGTCAGACCTATCAACCTTCCAAACCTTCAACTTTCAAACTTTCGCTGAAAAGCACAAAACCAACCTACGGACCTCCAAATCTACATCTGAACATACGCCTACGTCCAAAATCACCATATAAAGCTATTGGAACTATCAAATCTCTATTTAGGAGTTGTCTACACAAAAGTCAAACTCTGGTCAACTCTTACAACTTAAGCTTCCAATTATGGGACTAAGTGTCCCAATTCACTCCACAACCTCCCCGGAACCAAACCAACCACCCTGCAAGTCATGTAACTACAAATACACATATGTAAAGCATCAAATAGGAAAAATGGGGCTAAAATATTCAAAATGATTGGCCGGGTCGTTACATTCTCCCCCTCTTAAACACATATTCCCCTCGACGGGTCTAGAATCATACGTGGAGTCCAAAAAGGTGAGTATATCTACTCTGCATCTCTTGCTCGGTCTCTCAACTAGCCTCCTCAACTGGCTGGCCTCTCTAGTGAACCTTCCCTGATGCTATATTCTTTGACCTCAACTTTCAAACCTACCGATCCAAGATGGCCATCGGTTCCACATCATAAGTCAAATCTACATCTAACTGCACCGTGTTAAAGTCCAAAACATGTGAGGGATCACCATAATACTTCTAGAGAATAGAAGCATGAAACACTGGATGAACTCCCGATAGACTAGGTGGCAAGGCAAGTCTGTAGGTCACCTCTCCAATCTATCAAGCACCTCAAAGGACCAATATATCTAGGGCTTAACTTGCCCATCTTCCTGAACCTCATCACACCCTTCATGGGCAAATTTTGAGTAGAACCTTCTCACCCACCATATATGTACCATCACGAACCTTTCTATTCGCATAACTCTTCTACCTAGACTGTTGTATGAAGCTGCTCCTGAATCAACTTCACCTTCTCCAAAGCATCGCGGACCAAATCAGTGCCCAATACCTAGCCTCCCCAGGACCAAACCAACCAACCGGAGAACAACAGTGCGTCCCTTATAAGGCCTCATAAGGAGTTATCTGGATACTCGACTGAAAGTTGTTGTTGTAGGTGAACTCTACTAACGGAAGATAGTTAATCCCATGAACCTCCGAAATTGATACAGGTGCATAACATGTCCTCCAAATATCTGAATAGTGCACTCGGACAGTCCGTCCGTATGAACATGGAATGTTGTACTCAGCTCAACCTGTGTTTCCAACTCTCACTATACTGCTCTCTAGAAATGCAATGTAAACAACGTGCCTCGATCCGAGATAACAGACACGAGCACAGCATGAAGGAGAATAATTTCACAAATATAAATCTGAGCTGCTCTGAAGAATAGGAAGTTAGGACTGGAATAAAGTATGCAGACTTGGTCAGTCTATCCACAATGGCCCACACTGCGTCGAATCTCCTCAAGGTCCGTGGATGTCCAACTACAAAGTTCATAGTGATATGCTCCCACTTCCACTCCGGAACATAAAGCCTCTGAAGCAAACCACCAAGTCTCTAATGCTCATACTGCACCTGCTGACAATCCAAACACTGAGAAACATACTCAACAATATCATTCTTCATCCTCAGCCACAAATAGTGTTGCCTCAAATCCTGGTACATCTTCACGGCACGCAAATGAATGGAATACCGCGAAATATGGGTCTCCTCAAGAATCAACTCACGCAAACCATTGACATTCGCAACACATATCCGAACCTGTAGCCTCAATACCCCATCATCAACAATAGTAACTTCCTTAGCATCACCGTGTTGCACCATGTCCTTCAGGACAAGCAAATGGGGATCATCATACTGACACACCTTGATGCACTCAAACAAGGATGGCCATGATATAACACAAGCAAGAACTCTACTGGTCTCCAAAATATCCAACCTCATGAATTGATTGGATAAAGCCTGAACATCCACTGCTAACTTTCTCTCCTTAACTTGAATATAAGCAATACTCCCCATGCTCGCAACCTTCCTACTCAAGGCAACGGCCACCATATTGGCCTTTCCCGGATGATAAATCATAGTCCTTTAGTAGCTCTAACCACCTTCATTGCCTCAAGTTCATATCATTTTGCTTGAATAAGTGTTGGAGACTCCTGGGATCTGTGAACACCTCACAAGACATGCCATAAAGATAATGCCTCTAAATCTTCAGTGCATGAACAATGACTGCCAACTCGAAATCATGTACAGGGTAGTTCTTCTCATGGGACTTCAACTGACGTGAAGCATAAGAAATAACTCTACCCTCTTGCATCAACACATATCCAATGCTAATCCATGAAGCATTAGAATAGACTGTGTAAGAACTTGATCCTGAAGGCAAAACCAGAATTGGAGTTGTAGTCAAGGCAGTCTTGAGCTTCTGAAAGCTCTCCTCACACTCATCAGACCACCTGAATGGGGTACCTTTCTGCGTCAATCTAGTCAATGGGGCTGCTATACATGAAAACCCCTCCACAAAACGACGATAATACCCAACCAGCCCAAGGAAATTCTGGAACTCAGTAGCAGAAGACGGTTTGGGCCAACTCTGAACTGCCTCAATCTTCTTCGCATCCATCTTAATCCCCTCACTAGATACTACATGACCCAAGAAAGCCACTAAATCAAGCCAAAACTCACACTTGGAGAATTTAGCATATAGTTTTTTCTCCCTCAAGGTCTGGAGCAAGACCCTCAAGTGCTGCTCATGATTCTCCCGGCTGCAAGAATACACCAATATAACATCAATAAACACAATGAATAAGGAATCAAGATACGGCTAAAACATATTGTTCATCAAGTGCAAAAAGGCTGTTGGGGCATCAGTAAGCCCAAAAGACATCACCAGAAACTCATAGTGACCATAACCGGTCCTAAAAGTCATTTTCGAAATATTTGAAGCTCAGATATTTAACTGATGGTACCCTGATTTCAAAACAATCTTCGAGAATACCCTAGCACTCTGAAGTTGGTCAAAGAAATCATCAATACACGATAGTGGGTATTTGTTCTTGATGGTAATGTTATTTAGCTGCCTATAGTCAATACCCATCCGCATAGAATCATTTTTCTTCTTTACAAATAGAACTAGTGCACCTCAAGGTGACACACTGGGCCTGATGAAACCCTTATCAAACAAATCATGAAGTTGTTCTTTCGACTCCTTCATCTCTACTAGTTCCATGTGATACGGTGGAATAGAGATGGACTGAGTGCCCGACACCAAGTCAATACCAAAATCAATATCCCTGTTGGGTGGCATACCTGGTAGTCTAAAGGAAACAAATTTGGGAAATCTCTCACTACCGGAATTGACTCAACAATAGAAGTATCAGCACTAACTCTCTCACAAAGGACAAATATGCCAAACACCCCTTCTCAATCATCCGTTGAGCCTTCAATTATAAAATCACCCTACTAGGAACATAATCTAGGGAACCTCTCCACACAACCCTAGGCAACCCCGGCATTGCCAACATTACGATCTTAGCGTGACAATCATGAATACCGTGACATGGTGACAACCAATCCATGCCCAGAATCACGTCAAAATCGACCATATTGAGCAATAATAGATCCACCCTAGTCTCACAACCTCCAATGGTAACCACACACGACAGATATACACGATCTACCATAATAGAGTCCCCCATCGGTGTAGATACATGAACAAGCTTAACTAAGGGATCACGAGGCATATCCAACTAATGAGCAAAGTATGACGACACATATCAATAAGTGGAACCAGGGTAAAATAACACTAAAACATCGATGTGGCTCACTGAAACAATACCTGTAATCACGGCCTCGGAAGCAACTGCCTCTAGCCTGGCTGGAAAAACATAGCAACGAGCATGTCCACCACCTGATCGACCTCCCGTCTAAGGAAACCTTGAACTGTCTAAGACCCACCCCTGTCTAGCTATGCGGGTGGTGTAGATGCTGGTGCTGAAATCATAAGATGTGAGCTCTGGTGTGGAACCCTACTCAGAAGTCTAAGTCAATCCCTCTTGAGATGACTCAAGTCCCCACATTCATAACAACCCCTCCTATAAGGCTGCTGACCCTAATAACCCAAAGAACTGCTTGTGGAAACCTAAGTAGATAGAGTACAGTAAAAACTATGTACCCAGCAATGCACTAAATGATGACTGAACTAGGCGAGCATTGTATGAAATGTGGCTAACCGAAGAACCACGAGGAACATGACGAGCTACTTAAGAGGGTCTAAAATGACGATCTCTACTCTAATGTGACTGGCCTCCAGACAAGGAACTACTAAAACCATCCGAACCATCAGGCCTCTTGGCCTCCCGCTCCTCACGCTCAAGCTTACGAACCTGCTCCAATCGTCTAGCAATCTCGACCACCTGGTCAAACCTGGCATCAGTCTCAACCTCTTGAGCTAAAATGTAACATAAAATATAGTTGAGTCCATCAATGAACCTCCTGATCTTCTCCCTCTCAGTGGGAACGAACCATATAGCATGATGTGTCAAATCTACAAACCTCATCTCGTATCGAGTCACAGTTATATCTCCCTGACATAGCTGCTCAAACTCCCTACACAGCTCCTTTCAGCGAGTATGTGGGAAAAACTTCTTTAATGAGAGAACTGAGAACTCATGCCATGAAAGTAGTGGTGCGCCCGCTGACCTACTTACTCATAAGTCTACAACCATCTATAGGTGGCCCCTGTCAACTGAAAGATAGTAAAGGCAACTCCACTAGTGTCCAAAATACCCGTTGTGCAAAGAATCTGCTAACATCGATCTAGAAAATCCTGAGCATCCTCTAAATCCCCCCCCCCCCACTTAACTCGGGCAGATCAAGCTTGCTAAACTGCCCCAACCTCCTCTGCTCCTCATCAGTCATAGGTGGGCTAACCTCGGCCCGAGCAGCAACAATTGGCTAAATTGCTAACACCCCTAGTGTCTGATGACCCTCAGCTAGCTGCTCTACAGTATAGGCGGCGAGAGTCTGGGCTCCTGCCCAGCCTGTGAGGTAGCTGATGCAACTGGTATCGTAACCGCCTAAGCCAAGATCATGTTCACACTCAAGATCTGGGCCAAGGCCTCCTAAAGACCAGGTATAACAATAGGTACCGTCGGTGCCTCAGCTGGTCCCACAAGCTCAACAGCATCTAGAACCTGGTCCTCCACAAGAGCGACTGTTGGCTCCACTAGTGTTGCTCTGGCTATAGTGCAAGCCCCACCTCTGCCTCTACCTCGGCCCCAGCCTCACACGGCCCTTATAGGTGGTACTGGTTCTTGTCCAACTGATCTGGATACACATGTTCTCACCATCAGTGAGGGAATAGATGAGTAAAGATTCAAAGTTTGGAAATAACAAATTCGCACGACAAGAATGCAAGAAAATGAAGTTTTCCTAATAGTTCGGTAACCTCTCAAATATAAGTACAGACGTCTCCGTACCAATATGTAAGGCTCTACTAAACTTTCTCATGACTCATAATACCGTGAACTTAGAGCTCTAATACCAACTTGTCACGACCCAAAACCACCAATTGAGCATGATGGCACCTAAGGGACTTTTTAGGCAAGCCAAACATAATAAGACGAAATATAACAACAAAATTTAACAAAATAATACAAGTTTAAAGCCTTCAAATATAACATAATAATGCCAATACGTGATAAATCCCCCAGAACTGGTAAATAAAGAGTCATAAGCTCTAAATGGAGACACAAGTCTGAAAAACTAAATAACAATATTGTCTAAAATAAAGACAACAATGCAAGATGAAAAGAGATACAAAGACTGCGGGCGAAATGCAGCTCTATCTCGTCTCTCGGCGACCAACCCAGTTATACACCTCAGCTACTGCACTGGGTCCGACACCTGGATCTGCACAATTAAGTGCAGAGTGTAGTATGAGTACAACTGACCACATTTACTCAACAAGTATCATAACTGACCTCGGCGAGGTAGTAGAAGCAAGAATTATATAAATGATACTCACTATAACCTGTATTGTGCATAAACTCAACAAGTATAGAACAATAATGTGATCAAGCCAAAAAACACCGAAACAACCATCTTGGTGCACATAATTTCTCAAGTATTGTGCTCAGTCAATGATCCAGCATAAAAAAAATGATATGCAAGTAAATTAGGTAAATAACCAAGGAAATTGCAAGTAAAGATGAAATACAATAACCTAAAAACACTAGCCAGATTTTCCTTAGAATATCCATAACCGTACATACCACTGATCAATTTTCCTCAAATTCGCGTGTACGCCATCAAGAAGGCACTTGAAAGGCTGACCCTAGGGGGATGGATCCATATCCACATGCTGCATGGTGTAGTCACGTGCAATAATCATAATCCTCCCCGCGTGGACACAGGCTCAATATCACGGATCCACCCAGCATGGTCATAAGCACAATAACACAATACGCATGGCGTGTTCACAGGCAAAAGTACAATCGGCTCGGTTTGGTCACGGGCTACCAATCCAATCCATATCACACATAGAGAAAATATGCAAGAATACATGTACATGATCAACAACATCAAATTTCATACTTCTGGACTGGTATAAGTGACATGCTAAGGTGATGCATGTGCAAGTGTGATACCATTACTCAAATAAGGTAAATGCATCACAAAATAGCAACTATCGGGCTTAATCAGGAGATTAACCTCTAGGTAACCTCAAACATGGCTCAAATAGCTCACAACAAATATGAGAAACATTTGAGCATAAAGCTTAGATATCAATTCAAGGCATATAATAGCCTAAAAACTATCGCCGATCATGAATAATCATACCCGGTGCACGCACATCGGCTCAACCCTGCACATGTGCACCATCCATAGCACGAAGCTATCACAAATAACTCAGGAAACTAGTGCCTCAACCAAGTTTAGGTAAAATACTTACCTCAAGCAAGCCAAATCAATCCTTTAACAAACCCTTCCCCCGTGTATCAACCTCCGGACGGCTTGAATTTAGCCAAAATAACGTGATATCATCAGTAAAAGCCATAGAAAACGATTCCAAATGATATAGTTAAGATCTTTAACCAAAACCAAAAATTCAACCCAAAAGGTCAACCCTGGGACCACACAGAACCCGACCAAATTCACAAATTCCGAACACTCATTCAACTACGAGTCCAACTATACCAATTTCACCCATTTCCCACCTTAAATCGACCTTCAAATCACCAAATCTTACTCTCTAATAACATTGTCCAAAACCCCCAAATCCCACCTTAAATTCTCATACATTAGGTGTAATAATCAATGGGTAATCAAACACTAACACCAAAATTAAGTAAAGGTCACTTACCCCTTCAATTGTGATGAAAAGCCCTTCAAAAATCGCCTCCAACCGAGCTCCACAACTCCAAAAATGAGAAAAAGACTAAACCCTTTGACATATGTATTCTGTCCGGCAAAACGGCATCTGCGGTCCCAATAGTTGAACATAAAATGCTACATCGACATCAATCCCTTAGCAGATGCGGAAACCACTAACTCCCCGACCATCCGCTGCTGCGGACCCCCAACCGCTTCTGCGAATTCTCTCACGCATCTACACTTGCTTACCTACGCCCAATGGTCCGCATCTGCGGACTTCCTCTTCCAGACTCTCCCTTCGCACCTACAATCAAATGGCCGCAAACTTGGTTTAGAGTATAGAGTTGGCTTATTTGAGGTAAGTAATATATCTAAACTTGGTTTGAGGGTAATTATCCTTGTGAACTATGATACTTGAGATTTATTAGAGGTGACACATATACTAGGTGACAGGCGCGTGTGCGTACAATAAGGTACTCATAATCTGGGTAGACTTTAGGCTACTATGAGACTTGTTTTCTATGATGCATCGTTATTTACGTGTTTTCTTTCTCTACTTGTATGACTACTGGAGCTTTTAATCATGCTAGGGATCATGTCTAGGCTATGTGCTTGCTTGTTGAGACATGTTTGGGCTATTGTTGCTATTTTGAGTTGTTTGCCTTGATTGTAGTCATATTCTCAGTCATAGTTTTTCATCAGCATGGTATATCTCGGTCTCTGTACATTATTTGTATGCCATATCATATGTTGTTGATGCCTTCTATATTTGATACTGTTTGGATTGAGTTCTATGAAACGTGAGCCAATGAGACTTGACGTTGATGACTGATGTGAGCCATAGAGCCTAATTGTGTTTATATTTGGATTGGGTTGCACGCCACAATAGATTGATATTTAGATCGGGTTGCATGCTGCAATGGATTGATATTTGGATCGGGTTAGATGCCTCAACGGTAATATTGTTTGTTGGTTTATATTCGATCAATGCTTGGGCAAGGATCTGCCCTTTCGGAGTCTGGTATTCATAGTGAGCGCAGGCACAGGGTCATAGTGCCAGGCACTCATACAGTACTGAGTGTGGTTATGTGTGTGATGGTGAGGGGTACTTGTGCCAGGCTCCGTGAGTGTGCTGAGTGTGAGTATACCTGATGGCTTAACTATGATGTTATTGACTCGACATGTATATTTGACATGTAGGTATAGAGATGTATTTTTCTCATACTAGATGGTAAATAAAATGTCTTACCTGTTTTTGAAAGTTTGGAATCACAACTTCCTTGATAAACTCATTTTTTAGTGACTTCGGTGGTAAGATTGGGCTTTGATATTTAGATCAAGTTGCACACCATAACAGATTAATATTTTGATCGGGTTGTAAGCTGCAACGATTATATTGATTGTTGGTTTATAGTTGATCCGCGTTTGGGCAAGGATTCGACCATCCAGAGTTTGGTAATCATAGTGAGTGCAGGCACAGGGTCATATATATACTTTGGTGAGGGGCATATATGCCAGGCACTCATACAGTACTGAGTGTGGTTGTGTGTGATATGGTGGGCACCGTGAGTGTGCTGAGTGTGAGTATACCCGATGGCTTCACTATGATGTTATTGACTGGACATGTATATTTGACATGTAGGTATAGAGATGTATTTTTCTCATACTAGATGATAAATAAAATGTCTTACCTATTGTTGAAAGTTTGGAAATAACAACTTCCTTGATAAACTCATATTTTAGTGACTTTGGTGGTAAGATTTGGCTTTGACCGTTATACTTGGAAAGCATGTTTAATTTTTTTGTATTTGTGAATGAGTTGATCATGATATCTCTTTAGTTGTTTACTTTTACTATCATCATTACATCATGTGTTGTTGTTAATTATTGGTGTTGGACACTGACCTTCTTTCGCGCTCATCACTGCTTTTAGTCCGAGGTTAGGTTTGTTACTCATTGAGTACATGGGGTCGGATGTACTCATACTATACTTTTGCACCTTCGATGTAAATCTTGGAGCTGAGTTATTTTGAAGGACAGGAGCTGGCATTGAAGATGTACCTGCTTTCCATATATAGCTACCACTTGTCCTTGGTAGTTTTTTACTCATACTCTGTTTATGTGTATTCAAACAGATGTTGTATTTATTTTGTACTAGATTCGTAATTTTAAATCTTAGTAGCTCATGAATTGTACTACCAATCCATTGTGGTATTATATGAAAGTTCAGTTATTTCATTTATTGATTATTTATAAATCTCCATTAGAATTGTGTTATCTATTGTCTAGCTTACCTAACGGGTCGGGTTAGGTGCCATCACGACTATGTGAATTTTGAGTCGTGACAAGTTGGTATCAGAGACCTAGGTTCATAGATTCTATGAGTCAAGAGCAAGTGTCTAGTAGAGTCTTGTGGATCGGTATGATGACGTCCATGCTTATCTTCAAGAGGCTACAAGCCATCTAGAAAACATCATACGGCATTATTCATCTTGACGTGTATATTTTTGATTTCCTTCCATCCACTCGCATGTTATGTGAGCACTCGGTATTAGTTGGGCACTAATGACTTGCGATGTCATGGATGAGGTGTGATATGTATTCTCTATATTGTGGAGATAGGCCAGTCTAAAGGACTTAAGGCCACGTTCAGACGGGCTCGATGGTCTCAGATGCGTGAGTATGCCTTTGGACTTATGTGTCTGGTAGTGCCTCTATGAGTGGGATAAGTAAGTGGTTGGATAGCTATATTATGAGTATTATGTGACCAAGGAATATGCTTAGACGGTTTGGATATGACGAGAAGAATTTTGCTTGGGATGTGAAAAGACTATGGATGCTTGATTTCTATCTTGATGTATTGTACAGTCTTGAGTTATGAGTGTGTTAGGGATCTTTCAGTTGCTCACTTGTGGAATGAAGTAGATTATTATGTCTTGTTGACGAGTACAGATTCGGGAGGATTAAGTGATTTCATAGTGGTTGTGGCCATGAAAGGGCATAGAGAAATTCTAGTTTGAGGCTAAGCAGGTGGGTTATCTCCTGCAGGATGTTTTGAAGTTGTGTGATCCCTATGATGTTTCTGTGAAGAGTTTCCTTTCTACCAGTGGGATGTGTACATGCTGCAATATGGGTTCGGATCGCTTGAGGAAGTTTGCATGGCTGTCACGAAGATGAATATGCACTTAGCAGATGATTTGAGTTATCTTATGATTAGGGCTACATGAGCTCATGAAATTATTGTGCGAGATCATGGCAGATATGGAGTATGGGCTATCAGATGTTATGTTCTATAGCTTCGAGCTAAGTGGGGAAAGCTTCTATCGATGCTCAGAGTGCATGGTCATGTGTTATATTAGTTTTGGACTAAGGTATACTTTTGGATTAATTGTGACTTGAAGAGGGTGATTTCGAGGATGAATTGAGCAAGGAAATTGCCGGGTGCATGATGTACTATACTTTATGGGCATATGGAAATCTTGGAATGATTTGGGTTTGCTATTCCTAGTAGATGTAGTGTGCATGGAGAAGGGATTCACTCGTTGTTTAAAGGTAGGGTTACTTCTTAGGGTGTTTGTGTGCAAATGGAGCACAAGTCGTTCGGCTCGTTTTGGCAGTGCATTGGAGACTAGAGCAGAGTGGATGACCCTGGAGAAGGCTCTAACGGGTTCAAGATTCATATGTGGTATTTTAGGGTTCCCTAGATTTTGTATATGGCTAAGATATGATATTTGCATTAGATAGTGTTGAGACTTGTTGTATTTCTGTATCATTAGTTATTCTACATTTTAATATTAGAGAGGTTAAAGAAACAGCTTCAAATTCACAGAAGGTCTCTTCTGAGTGGGTATCTCGGTCGTGGAATACAGTGGCTTATGGGCTTTATAACTTTGTGGTTTTCATGCTAGGGTCTTTTGGGGTGAGTTTTAGTTAAGGATCATAGTGTACTGGGAAGGAGAAGTGCTAGCTTGAAGACAAGTCGAGAGGAATTCGAAGAATGGGTCAGCTTGGTAGTGTTTTGGATCAGCATAATAATAGAAGGGATCGATTCTTTTGGTGTGATGAGGCTTTACCAATATTTTGTGGCAATACTCTTGGGTTTGGCTGCCAGCGTGATTTGGTTGAGTTAGAGGAATTCAGTTTTGATGGCTTAGTTATGTGCTAATGGGTTTCGAAGAGTTCTCGATGATTTCAACCACGGCTTGGGGCTAGTTTTTTCTACAAGCATAGGGAGTTTGTTATATGCTATGATATTCTCCTGGATCGGGCAAGTGAAAGGTTCCCGGTGAATGGGATGTGTATCCTGTTTGTGATTCAGAGTTGACAAAGGGATTCTCGTGTTTCGCATGATGGCATGATATATTCCATGAGACGTGTGGAATCATGATTTGCACGTACAAGGTTGCGGTTCAGTTTCGAAAGGAAGGTCATGGGTTCTAGACAGCGTGGGCAGTTTCAGATCCTTAGAGGAATGCACATTTGATATCACCTGAGATGAGTGTGCATTTTGGAAAGAGGCATTTGTGTTTTGACTTGCGGATGGTGGACTAGTATTACGGTAATCGCCTGGTTGTTGACTGTTGATGTTCTGATTCTGCTACATGGCGCAGAAATTTTATGGGAGTATTTCTTGCAAGATGATTGTGCATGAGGGATGTGTTAGTCGTTTGAATGCTCGAGTTGAGAGTTCTTGTATTCTTGGGATTTGGAGACTGAGAGTTCTAAGAGTTAGACTATTCCTTAGTTGCGGACTTTGAAGATATGGCCAGGGTTAGACAACTGATGGTATGTGTTGTGGTTAGGTTACTGCAAACTTTTGGAAGGTTATTTTGCCCTTTTTTGTATGATCGGAATTGATTTGGGGGCCCATTGTTAGGCCTAATAAAGATGTTATTCTACATCAGATCATATTGTTTACTCAGCACCGCTATTGTTGAGGGGTGTGTCATCGACCAGAATTGATCTTATTCATGTTCTTATATGCTCCATGTGATTCTCTCCTATGCTGCTACGGATCGCGAGACTGTGTGGCTACTCATGCGTACAATGTGGTTCAGTTCAGGCCTGGGGGCGAGATTCGAGCGAGATGGCTCCTAGTGTGTCGAATTATTTATTGTGCCATGGCTGTGGTTTCTCGTCTGTGGTATTTTGTGCTATCTGTTTCTCTAGGGTTATGGTCATGCATTTTGCATGTTTGTTGTTGATAAACATGTGGTTGTTGATTGTAAGCATTATGGCTCGATGGATATGCCATATAGATCGGTATATTTGGACTAGGCTACGTGCCGTAGCGAGGTTATGTTTGGACGAGATTCTTTGTGGTTATTTCGTGTGTTTTGCTTCTCCCTTGTGTGGTGGATTCAAAGTATGGTGTCATTGGGGTTGTACCTGTTGGACTTGTCAGAGAGTTCTCTCATTTGGATCTCTTTCAATCTTCTGTTATATTCGAGTTGTTTCTTGTTGGGTACGGATTGCATCATATGTGACTAGGT
Organism: Nicotiana obtusifolia; assembly: GCA_002018475.1. NCBI lineage: Eukaryota > Viridiplantae > Streptophyta > Magnoliopsida > Solanales > Solanaceae > Nicotiana > Nicotiana obtusifolia. Next base: position 103,741 of record MCJB01036283.1, read on the forward strand.
GGCATTTTATGAGATGAGATCATTGGACCCGGAATTAGTGCAATCGGACTTGGATAAGGTTTGTTTGGATAAGAATGTTATTTATCAGCTTAGACTTTGGCAATGGTTCTTGTTCAGTGAGAGAACTCCACGACTTGTTGATTGGGTGAGTGGTTATGAGTTTCTACATGTTTCATACATCATTAGCAATGTTGTGAAGGTTTAAAACAAGGTTTTATTTGATATGGGTTATATTATTGGTACTAGGTTTAGTAATGAGCAGCTATTATGGTTGGAAGATATTACAATGAGTACATGTGTTATGTGGTATATTGATATGCTTAAATTACACCTATATGAATGGTGTAAGGCGGTCGATGTCAAATATAATAATCCAACTAGGTTGGGGTCGAATCCCACAGGGAATAGGTGTGAAAAGGTTACTTGAGTAGTGTGTAACTTGACTTAAGTTGTAGTTCTACTCCGTTAGTTTAAAAAAGAGTTTTCTAATTGTGAATTGTCAAGAAACGCTATTTCATTAAGAGAATTGATTAATTTGATTAAGAAACCAAGGTTGTGACCCCCCCTCAATGGAATGTAATGCTATCGGTGTTAATATGATATATTTCTAATGAAAAGTCCTTTGATATGCAAATGGTTCCTAAGTGACTACCCAATATTTTCCAATGATTAGGTAGTATTTCCTCTTTATGATTTTCCCAGATATAAAAGAGATACAATTAAGAACAACCAATTAATGCCAAATAGGACTCACTTATTCCTAGGCAATTCTATTAAGCAAGGTTAAAAGCCTTGAGTTCTTGCTATTTAATTCTATCAAACCCTAACCCACTTTAAAATGGCACTAGTCAATATTTGCAACCATCAACCATAAATGAAGCGTGAGAAATGAATACAAATCAACCACCCATTATATATATATTCAATGGTAAACACCCATTAACATTACACCCACTTAGGGTCCACAACCTTAGTATTTAAAGTTAGCTACTCATGCTAGAATACAAGAACCAAGCAATAAATAAAGTCATAAAAGCTTACAAAGAGGAGAAAGTCTTGGAATCTCTCTCAAAAGTTCCAAAATAATGGTGTATTCAATGCTCTAAGTGTAGCCTTTTTTTCAAACCATATGGTCCACAAAAACCCTAGCCATTCTATTTATAATGGCCCAAAAGTTGTGGATAAAAAGTGACAAAAATGACCCTGCAGGTTAAGTCTGCGACCGTAGAATGGGCCGCAAAATGTATTTGTGGTCCACATATCTTCATCCGTGCCACATATCTGATCATCAGGCTTTCCAGTTATTTCTCGCATAATGATTATGCAGTCCTCATAGTGGTTTCGCGGTCGCATAGCGTATCACAAACTCATCTTCACTGGAGGCCCTCTTACATTTGTGCGATGACTACGCGGTCCGCATAAGTGTTATGCGACCGCATAATGGACCGCATATTTGATTCTCTTGTACTAGGATGGTCTATTTAGCTTTATGATAGGTCTGTGGTCCACACATCACTTTTGTAGTCGCAGACTTGTCGCATCATTTTTTTCATGGGTTTTTGTCATCTTTTTCTTGTTCTTGGTTCTTCAAGTCTGGTTTCTTGCAAAACACCAAAACTATATAAGAAATGACTTAAAATGCTTTAAAAGATGAGCTAAAGTCTATGTATTTAGTATCAAAAGTGCCGCATTTCTACAGCACATCATATATCGTGTGTGATTATATCTTGGGATATAGTTACGGCTTGATGCAGCTTGCTTAGACTTATACAGTGAATATAAGCAAGAATCGGGTCTTATAAACATTTTCAAATGTTGGAGATTGGGTTTTAAGGTTTATGAACTAAGGTTGAAGAAAGAATCTTCAGTTAGGTTGTGTTGATGGGCTTATAGGGATCGAGATGACATGATATCACCCATAGGTATGTGTATGGTGAGTTTATACAGTGATTTGATGGTTTTGGAACAACTATTGTCATGTTCGAGGAGGAACGTATGTTTAAGTGGAGGAGAATGTAACGACCCAACCGATAGTTTTGAGAGTTAGCACTCTGTTTAGTGGTTCAAGGTCTTGAGTAACTTCATATGATGTATTACAACTTTTGTGCATGGTTGGTTTTGATTTTCGGTAGTTGACCAAGGTTTGACTTATGAGTAAACGACCTTGGATTTGTATTTTGATGGTTCCAATAGGTTCATAGAGTAATTTTGGACTTAGGCGTCTATCCGGATTCGTATTTGAAGGTTTCTAGGATGATTTGGCTTTTTTGTCGAAAGTTGGCAATTTGAAAATTTAGAATTTCATAAGTTTGACCACGTGTTGACTTTATGGCTATCGGGTTTTGATTGTTATTTTGGGACTTGGAATAGGTCCGCTTTTTCATTTGGAACTTGTGTGTAAAGTTTGGTTTCATTCCGAGTTGATTTGGTATGAATAAGACGCTTGGTTGTGAATATTTGAAGTTCTTGAGTTTGAAGGTTTTATAATGAGTTTTGGTGTTTAACTATTTTCTTTAATGTTATTTGTGGTGTTTCGAGCCTTTAGATAAGTTTGGATTAGGTATATGTACTTGTTGGTACGATTGGACGGGGACCCGAGAGGCTCGGGTGAGTTTCGGGAGATTTCGGACCATTTTTAGTCCCTTTTCAACTGTTGGTTTCTGGCTATAGGGATGTACATTGCGATCGCGAAGCTCTGGGACGCGATAGCGAAGGGTAAAATGCATATTGGACTTGTGAATTGCACTCACGGAGGGAAGTTTCGCGTTTGCGAAGAGGAAATATTTGTTGTCACAGGGCTAACTTTGGGATCTTATATCTTGTAATCTATAAGGAATTTGGAGGTGATCCAATAAATGAAAGTTGTAGCCCTTGGTGAACAGTCTTCAGAAAATCAAGTCGTTTGTCATTTGGAGCTTGGTACATAATGTTATGGCCATTGCATTAGAGGCTGTCTAGAAAGAGCTGAGAGAGTATTTCACATGATTGTCCGCGATCGCGAAGGGAAAATTGTGCTAGACATTTTTGGAATCGTGATTGCTAGGTTGGTTTCCGCGATCACAAAGAAGGACGACTGGCAGGGCTTTAAAATATCCAATTTTGAGATTTTGAGTTTATTTTCTTCACTTTTTGAGTTCTTGGAGCTCAAGTAAGGCAACTTTGGAGGAGATAAACACCTAAATCATGAGGGTAATTGATTTTATCTTTGTTTTAATTATATATTTTATTTTTTCATGGATTATTATACTTAAATCAAGGATTTGAAGAGAAGAAATTGGGAGTTATTGACTTGAACTTAAGAGAATGAATTTTGAGGTTTTGAACATGAAATTGATGTCGGATATGGAAACCAACTATATATTTGGACTCGTATTCGAATGGATTGTTGGAATTTGTGAGTTTTATCATGTTCCGGGGTGTGGGCCTGGGGTTGACCTTTTGTTGACTTTGAATATTTGAGTAAAGATTCAACCATTATCGTTTGGGTTTGATTCTTATGGAATTATTTGATGTTGTTGACTTGTTTTTAGCTAGATTCGAGTCGTTCAAAGGTCGATTCAAGCGGGAAGGAATTTTTAGTGTATTTATTTGGCTTGTTTGAGGTAACTAACTTATATAAACTTGGTTTGAGGGTAATTTTACCTGTGGACTATGATACTTGAGATGTGTTGGGGATGACGCTTATGCTAGGTGACGGGCGCGTGGGTGTACACCGGAGAACTCATGATCTGGGTACATTTTTAGGCTACTGTAAGACTTGTTTTCTATCATGCCTTGTTATTTCCATTTTTTCTTTTTCTACTTGTATGACTACTGGAGTTGTAATCGTACTATGGATCATTTCTAGGCTATGTGCTTACCTGTTGAGACATGTTAGGGCCATTGTTACTATTATAAGCTGTTTGCCTTGATTGTAGTCATATTCTCAATCATAGTTATTTATTTACATGTTATATCTCGGTCTCTGTACATTATTTTTGTGTCATATCACATGATGTTGATGCCTTCTATGATACTATTTGGACTGAGTACTACGAGACATAAGCCATTGAGACTTTAGTGGTTGTTGACTGGTGTGGGCCCTAGAGTCGTATTGTGATTTATATTTAGATCAGATCCCACGCTGCAACAGTTTGATATTTGGATCGGGTCACCACAACATATTGATATTTTGATCGGGTTGTACGCTACAACGATTATATTGATTGTTGGTTTATATTTGATCAGCGTTTGGGCAAGGATCCGCCCATCCGGAGTCTGGTAATCATAGTGAGTGCAGGCATAGGGTCATATATATACTTTAGTGAGGGGCATATGTGCCAGGCATTCATACAGTACTGAGTGTGGTTGTGTGTGTGATGGTGAGGAGCACTTGTGCCAGGCACCGTGAGTGTGCTGAGTGTGAGTATACCCGATGGCCACTATGATGTTATTGATTGGACATGTATATTTAACATGTAGGTATAGAGATGTATTTTTCTCATGCTAGATGGTAAATGAAATGTCTAACCTATTGTTGAAAATGGAAATCACAGTTTCCTTGATAAACTTATGTTTTAGTGACTTCGGTGGTAAGATTAGGCTTTGACCGTTATACTTGAAAAGCGTGTCTAATTTTCCGTATTTGTGAACGAGTTGATCATGATATCTCTTTAGTTGTTTCCTTTTACTTTCATCATTATATCATGTGTTGTTATTGATTATTGGTGTTGGACACTGTCCTTTTTTTGAGCTTTTCACTACTTTTAGTACGAGGTTGGGTTTGTTACTTGTTGAGTACATGGGTTTGATCTTACTCATAATACACTTCTACACCTTGCGTACAGATCATGGAGCTGATTTGTTGTGAATGACGGGAGCCGGCATGGAAGATGTACCTTCTTTCCGGATATAGCTACCACTTGTCCTTGGTAGTTTTGGACTCATACTCTATTTATGTATATTCAATTAGATGTTTGTCACGACCCTAACCCCGAACCCGGTCATGAAGGCGCCTCTCGTGAAGACAAGGCCAACCAATTTAACCAAAATATCATTTTGAGAATTAACATGAAAATTATATAAGCATGATATAATAGCAATCATTCGCGGAAATATAGCTAACCATAATACAAACCATCCCGACACAGCCCAAACCGGGGTGTCACAAGTCATGAGCAACTATGGATCCTGATACAACTCTACTAAATACAATATCTGGCACAACTGTTTGAAAAACATGGAAACGATAAGATAAGGGAGATTCGGGGCTGCGGACTCCAACAGCTACCTCGTGTCTCTGAATCACCGCCTGGACGGGAGGAGTCAGCGCTCTGGAGCGGAACCAACAACGCCTGAATCTGCACACATGGTGCAGGGAGTAATATGAGTACTCCGACCCAGTGAGTAATAAATATAAATAACGACTGAAAGTAAGAAAGCACGTAAATCACAAGGCATTCTATAAGGAAGCAATAAAACATCATTTGAAAACAGTAAATCAGTGAAAAATCAAGTAAAATCTCCTTATCAACAATTCCGCCCCTCGGGCAATATCACAGAACAGTACCAGCCCCTCGGGCTCAAATCTCAGAACAATACCAGCCCCTCGAGCTATCACATGGAACAGTATCAGCCCCTCGGGCTATATCTCACATCACAATGGGTACCCGCGCTCACTGGGGGTGTACAGACTCCGGGAGGGCCCCTTACGGCCCAAGCGCAATATCAAGCCACCTCGTGGCATCAAATCTAGGCCCTCGGCCTCATATCAGTCAAGCCACCTCGTGGCGTATATAAAGTATCTCAGGCCCTCGGCCTCATATCAGTCACAAGCCACCTCGTGGCATATAAAGTATCTCAGGCCCTCGGCCTCATATCACTCAGTATATCCTCACATCTGGCCCTCGGCCGCACTCAGTCAGAAAATCATCACAAGCCCCTCGAGCATAGTAAAATAGTAGTTCTCAGCCCAAAAACATCATTAAAATATTATATAAGTCTCAAAACTGAGTAAAAGTGGTTGAGTTGTAAAACAGTGGAAAACAGCATAACTGAGTTAATGTAATAAGTCAAAATAGTGAGGAAACAGTGATAAAAATCCCCGAAGGGTTCAAATAATTGGCACGAAGCCCAAATATGGCAATCAGCCCAAATCATGATGATAACAAATAAGTTTCAGTCATATACGCGGTAAAAATCATCAATCGGGACGGACCAAGTCACAATCCCCAGTAGTAAACGACCCTAAGCTCATCATCGAGCGCGTGTCTCACCTCAATATAGCACTACGATGTACAATCCAGGGTTTCAAACCCTCAGAACATCATTTACAATCACTACTCACCTCGAACCGGCTAAATCCCTAGCCCGCGACGCCCTTGCCCCTCGAATTGGCCTCCACGCGCGTCAAATCTATCCAAAATCTGAACGAATACGTCACAATATGCTGAGGGGACAAAGCCCAAGCGAAAACAATCGAAAAATACCAAAAATTCCAAAATTAGCAAAACCCGAGCCCCTAGCCCCTAGCCCCGAGCCCCGAGCCCCGAGCCCCGAGCTCCGGGCCCACTTCTCGAAGCTAGGAAATTTTCACATCAACGGGTTCCTTATCTCCCAATGAGTTCGTACATTACAAAAGTTCTCAAATCCGACCCCACATGGTCCTCCAAATACCCAATTAAAATTTCAAAATCCCAAGCCCTATTTCTTCCATTTTTAGCAAGACTTCAATGATTTTCTAGGTGGATTTCACAATATAAACGAGTTTTAGGTCCGAAATTCTTACATCCAATCGATTCTCCTTGAATCCCTCCTTCAAGAACCTCCAAAAATAAGCAACTATGGGTGAAAATATACCAAAAATCGCGGACAAGAAGGCTTAAAACCATTCTGCCCAGGCTTCATCGAGTTGTACCTGCGCTGTGCAGGTTGTACATCCTCTTACCATTTTCCCTTGTTGTACCTTCTGTTAAAACGCTCATAACTCCTTGTGTAAATATCCAAATGATCAACGGTTTTAAGATTTAGAAACTAGACTCGAAGATATTTCATTTGATAGGCTGTACACTATATAACTCTTTATATATTCCGAGATATGAGCTTCTAAAGTGCATCAGAAAATTCTGTCAAAATTGCTCCACCAGCCAACTTCGATCAACCATAACTTTCTATACAAATGTCCAAATGATAAATGGTTTATCTTCCTGGCAACTAGATTCAAAGGGCTACAACTTTCATGTTTTGATCATCTCATAATTCCTTATATATTGCGAGATATAAGCTCCCAAAGTCGGTCCTGTGAAGCAAAAATTTCTGCTATGCACACTGCCTGGAAAACAGCAGCAGTACCAGGCTTCGGTTAATCTACCGTAATTTTGATACAAATGTCCAAATGATAAATACTTTATATTTATGGAAACTAGATTCAAAGAGCTACAACTTTTATTTTTTGACCATCTCCAAATTCCTTACAAATTACAAGATATAAATTTCCAAAGTCGGTCCTGTACAGCAGAAATTTCTGCTATGCACACTGCCTGGAAAAACAACAGCAATACCAGGCTTCGGTTAATCTATTGTAACTTTCTGTATATATGTCCAAATGATAAATGGTTTATATTTCCTGAAACTAGACGCAAAGGGCTACAACTTTCATGTTTTGAAAATTACCAAATTCCTTATAGGTTGAATATATATAAGCTCCCAAAATAAGCTCCGTGCAGTAGAATTTCTGCGATGCAGCAGCTGTAAACAAATGGATAGAATTGGTCCGAAACTACTCTGAAACGCACCCGAGTCATTCGGGACCCCGTCCGGATATACCAACAAGTCCTAAAACAAATTACGGACTTAGTCGAGGCCTCAAATCACATCCAACAACGCTAAAAACACGAATGATACCCCAATTCAAGCCTAATGAAACTAATAAATTCTAACTTCTACATTCGATGCCGAAACCTATCAAATCGAGTCCGATTGACCTCAAATTTTGCACACAAGTCACAAATGACATAACGGACCTATGAAGATTTTCAGAACTGGATTTCGACCCCGATATCAAAAAGTCAACTCCTCGGTCAAACTTTTCAAAAATCTTCCATTTTCCAACATTCGCCAAAATGCATTGAATTGTCCTATGGATTTCAAATTTCAAATCCGGACATACGCCTAAGTCCAAAATCACCATACGAAGCTATAGCAACTTTCGGAATTTCATTCCGACCCTCGGATCAAAATCTCGCCTAACAAGCGGAAATCGCCAAAATACTAACTCCACCAATTCAAGCCTAATTCTACACCGGACCTCCAAAACCAATTCCGATCACACTCCTAAGTCATAAATCACCTCCCGAAGCTAACCGAACCATCGGTACTCACATCCAATCCCTCTAACTCAAAAGTCAACATCCGATTGACTTTTCCAACTTAAACCTTCTTAAAAGAGACTAGGTGTCTCATTTCTTACCAAATCCACTTCGAACGCAAACTACTCAATTCGATCACATAAAACACGGATAACGAAGCATAATGAAGTAGAAATGGGGGGAAACGGAGCGGTAACTCATGAGACGACTGGCCGGGTCGTCACAGCCTCCCCAACTTAAACAAATGTTCGTCCTCGAACGAGTCAAGAAACATACCTGAAGCCTCAAATAGGTGAGGATATCTGCTCCGCATCTCCTGTTCGGTCTCCAGGTAGCCTCCTCCACGGGACCTCTCCACTGCACTTTCACTGAAGCTATATCCTTGGACCTCAACTTCCGAACCTGACGACCCAAAATAGCCACTGGCTCCACATCATAGGTCAAATCATCATCCAACTGAACCGTGCTGAAGTCCAAAATATGAGACGGATCCCCAATATACTTTTGGAGCATAGAAACATGAGGTTCACACTTGACAAGCTGGGTGGCAAAGCAAGCTCATAAGCCACCTCCCCAATCCTCCGAAGCACTTCAAACGGCCCAATGAACCGAGGACTCAATTTCCCTTTTTCCCGAATCTCATAACACCCTTCAGGGGCGAAACCTTCAGCAAGACCTTCTCACCAACTATGTAGGACACATCTCGAACCTTCCTATCAGCATAACTCTTTTGCCTCGACTGTGATGTACGAAGCCTCTCCTGAATCACTTTCACCTTCTCTAGAGCATCCTGAACCTAATCAGTCCCCAATAGCCTAGCCTCGCCGGGCTCGAACCAACCAACTGGAGATCTACACCGCCTCCCATACAAAGCCTCATATGGAGCCATCTGAATACTCGACTGGTAGCTGTTGTTATAAGCAAACTCTGCAAGCGGTAGAAACTTATCCCATGAACCTCTGAAATCAATAACACATGCACGCAACATGTCCTCCAATATTTGAATAGTACGCTCGGACTGCCCATCCGTCTGAGGATGAAAAGCTGTGCTCAACTCCACCTGAGTACCCAACTCTCTCTGCACGGCTCTCCAAAACTGCAAAGTAAACTGAGTACCTCTATCTGAAATGATAGAAACTGGGACACCATGCAGTTGAACAATCTCCCGGATATAAATCCCTACCAACCGCTCTAAAGAATAGGTAGTACACACAGGAAAGAAGTGCGGGGACTTGGTCAGCCGATCCACAATCACCCAAATAGCATCGAACTTCTTCAAAGTCCGTGGAAGCCCAACAACAAAGTCCATAGTGATCCGCTACCACTTCCACTTGAGAATAGCCATCTGCTGAAGCAAGCCACCCGGTCTCTGATGCTCATATTTTACCTGCTGACAGTTGAGACACCGAGCTACAAATCCCACAATATCTTTCTTCATTCTTCTCCACCAATAGTGCTGTCTCAAGTCCTGATACATCTTCGTAGCACCCGGATGGATGGAATACCGCGAGCTATGGGCCTCCTCCAGAATCAACTCCCGAAGCCCATACACATTGGGCACACAAATCCGGCCATGCATCCTCAACACTCCATCATCGCCGATAGTCACATCTCTGGCATCATTATGCTGAACTCTGTCCCTAAGGACAAGCAAATGCGGATCGTCATACTGGCGCCCTCTGATGCGATCATATAAGCAAGACCGAGAAACCACACAAGCCAACACCCGACTAGGTTCCGAAATATCTAATCTCATAAACCGATTGGCCAAGGCCTGAACATCAACTGCAAGGGGTCTCTCCCCAATTGGAATATATGCCAAACTCCCCATACTCACTGTCTTTCAGCTCAAAACATCGGCCACCACATTGGCCTTTCCCGGATGGTACAATATAGTGATATCATAATCCTTGAGCAACTCCAACCATCTCTGTTGCCTCAAATTAAGATCCTTTTGCTTGAACAAATGCTGAAGGCTGCGATAATCAGTAAACACCTCACAAGATACGCCATACAAGTATTGCCTCCAAATCTTCAATGCATGAACTATGGCAGCCAGCTCCAAATCATGAACAGGGTAGTTCTTCTCATGGGGCTTCAACTGACGAGAAGCATAAGCAATAACTCTACCCTCCTGCATCAATACACAACTAATCCCAACTCTCGAAACATCACAATACACGGTATATGAACCTGAAGCTGATGACAAAACCAATACTGGAGTTGTGGCCAAGGCTGTCTTGAGCTTCTAAAAGCTCTCCTCACACTTGTCCAACCATACAAATGGAGCACCCTTCTGAGTCAATTTGGTCAAGGGCGATGCAATGGATGAGAATCCCTGAACAAATCGGCGATAATATTCTGCCAACCAACGAAAGCTACGAATCTCTGTGGCTGAGGACAGTCTAGGCCAACTCTGAATCGCCTCTATCTTCTTTGGATCAACCTGAATACCCTCGCTGGACACTACGTGCCCCAAGAAAGCCACTAAACGGAGCCAAAACTCACACTTAGAGAATTTTGCATAAAGCTTCTCCTCCCTCAATTTCTGCAATACAACTCGCAAATGCTCCGCGTGCTCCTCCTGACTTTGCATAAAGCTTCTCCTCCCTCAATTTCTGCAATACAACTCGCAAATGCTCCGCGTGCTCCTCCTGACTACGCGAGTAGAGCAGAATATCATCAATGAATACAATAACGAACGAATCTAGATAAGGCCGAAATACACTGTTCATCAAATGCATGAACGCTGTTGGGGCATTGGTTAGCCCGAAAGACATCAAAATCCACCATGCTCAATAGCAATAGGTCCACTCGTGTCTTCAGACCCCCAATAGTCACCACACATGACCGATACACATGGTCTACAACAACAGTATCGCCCACCGGGGTAGACACATGAATAGGTAAAGCAAGAAACTCCCGGGGCGTACCCAAATAATGAGGAAAATATGAGGACACATAAGAATTGGTGGAACTGGGATCAAATAATATAGAGGCATCTTTGTGGCAGACTGAAACAATACCTGCAATGACAGCATCTGAAGCAATGGCATCTGTCCTACCTGGAATAGCATAGAAATGAGCCTGGCCACCGCCTGATCGACCTCCCCTTCTGGGGCGACCCCTAGCTGCCTGACCTCTACCCCTAGATGGCTGGGCGGGTGGTAAAGTAATTGGAGCACAAGTCGAGGGCTGACCCCTCTGCTGAGACGAACTAGCACCACGATGAGGACACTGCCTCCACATGTGGCCCATCTCGCCACATTCATAACAGCTTCCTGGTGCTGGAGAAGAGGGCTGAAGGGAAACCCTCGCACCGGAGTGTCTAGCAGATGCACTCGGCATAGAAGAACCCTGGGCTGACAGAGCACGAGCTGAACTCTGAGCTGGAAGGGCGTTGAGTGATGACTAGCCCTACTGCAACCCATGATAACCACGACCTGAAGATGCCCCGCGATACTCTGGACGGGCTGACTGAGCAGGCCTGAAAGAACGACCTCTACCATGCTGAAACTGGCCCCTCGAAGGAGTACCACTATAACTGCCTGATCCTCGAGGCCTCTTGTCCTCCCTCTCCTCTCGCTCCTGACGATGAACCGTCTCAATCTCGCGAGCGATATCAACCACCTCCTCGAACGTAGCACCCAACACTCTCTCTCTGGTCATAAGAATACAGAGATGATATTTAAGGCCATCAACAAATCTCCTGATCCTCTCATGATCTGTCGGAACCATCCAGACGGCATGACGAGCCAACTCAGAAAACCTCAACTCATACTGTGACACAGTCATATCCCCCTGTCGCAACCACTCGAACTGTCTACGCAGCTCCTCTTTGCGGGACTACGACACATACTTCTCAAAGAAAAGAGCGGAGAACTGTTGCCAAGTAAGGGGCACTGCACCAACCGGCCTACGCCTCTCATACGCCTCCCACCAAGTGAAGGCAACTCCAGAAAACTGAAAGGTGGTAAATGCCACACCACTAGACTCAAGAATCCTTGCTGTACGGAGCATCCACTGACGCTTATCAAGAAAACCCTGGGCATCCTCGCCCTCAGCACCACTGAATGACGTAGGCTGGAGTCTACCAAACCTCTCAAGACGACGCTGCTCATCATCCGACATAACTGGTACCATGAACTCCTGGGCTGGTGCAACCGGCTGGGCTGGAGGTGCCCCCGGTGTCTGAAGTCCCTGCACTACCTGCTCAGGTGTACGAGCAGCGGGGGTCTGATTGCCTCCCCCAGCCTGTGAAGTAGCTGCTGCTGTGGTGGCTGAAACTGCTTGAGCCAGGCCAGTGCAAACGGATAAGATCTGAGCCAAGGCCTCCTGAAGACCTGGAATCACGATGGGCACAGCTGGTGCCTAAACTGGTGCTGCTGGAGCCTGATCCTGAGTTGGGACAGCTGGTGGATCAACAGGTGCTGCCCTCGCTGCTCTGCCTCTGCCACGACCACGACCTCTGGTGGCCTCAGTGGGTGGCACTGGTGGTCGTCCACCTCGTCCGGTAGCTCGCGCCCTCACCATCTGTGAGAAAATAGAATAACAGAAGTTTAGTGCTTAGATCAACAAGCTCGCACGACAAGAATTTCAAGAATATGAAGTTTTCCCTAAAAGGTTATGCAGCCTCTTGAGGATAAATACAGACGTCTCCGAACCGATACGCGAGACTCTACTAAACCCGCTCATGACTCGTGAGACCTATGTAACCTAGGCTCTGATACCAACTTGTCACGATCATGACCCTGAACCCGATCGTGATGGCGCCTCTCCTGAAGACAAGGCCAGCCAATTTAACCAAAATCTCATTTTAAGCAGTTAATTAACATGAAAACAATATAAGCATGATTTAATAGCAATCATTCGCGGAAATATAGACTATCCCGACACAGCCCAAACCGGGGTGTCACAAGTCATGAACAACTATGGATCCTGATACAACTCTACTAAATACAATATCTGGCACAATTATTTGAAAAATATGGAAACAATAAGATAAGGGAGATACGGGGCTGTGGACGCCAACAGCTATCTCGTAGTCTCTGAATCACCGCCTGGACGGGAGGAGTCGGCACTCCGGAGCGGAACCAACAAGCATGAATCTGCACACATGGTGCAGGGAGTAATATGAGTACTCCGACCCAGTGAGTAATAAATATAAATAACGACTGAAAGTAAGAAAGCACGTAAAGCACAAGGCATTCTATAAGGAAGCAATAAAACATCATTTGAAAACAGTAAATCAGTGAGAAATCAAGTAAAACCTCATTATCAACAATTCCGCCCCTCGGGCAATATCGCAGAACAGTACCAGCCCCTCGGGCTCAAATCTCAGAACAATACCAGCCCCTCGGGCTATCACATGGAACAGTATCAGCCCCTCGGGCTATATCTCATATCACAATGGATACCCGCACTCACTGGGGTGTACAGACTCCGGGAGGGGCCCTTTATGGCCCAAGCGCAATATCAAGCCACCTCGTGGCATCAAATCTAGGCCCTCAGCCTTATATCAGTCAAGCCACCTCGTGGCGTATATAAAGTATCTCAGGCCCTCGGCCTCATATCAGTCAAGCCACCTCGTGGCATATAAAGTATCTCAGGCTCTCGGCCTCATATCACTCAGTATATCCTCACATCTGGCCCTCGGCCGCACTCAGTCAGAAAATCATCACAAGCCCCTCGGGCATAGTAAAACAGTAATTCTCAGCCCAAAAACATCATTAAAATATTATGTAAGTCTCAAAACTGAGTTAAAGTGGCTGAGTTGTAAAACAGTGGAAAACAGCATGACTGAGTTCAAGTAATAAGTCAAAATAGTGAAGAAACAGTGATAATCATCCCCGAAGGGTTCAAATAATTGGCACGAAGCCCAAATATGGTAATCAGCCCAAATCATGATGATAACAAATAAGTTTCAGTCATATACGTGGTAAAAATCATCAATCGGGACGGACCAAGTCACAATCCCCAGTAGTAAACGACCCTACGCTCATCATCGAGCGTGTGTCTCACCTCAATATAGCACTACGATGTACAATCCAGGATTTCAAACCCTCAGAACATCATTTACAATCACTACTCACCTCGAACCGGCTAAATCTCTAGCCCGCGACGCCCTTGCCCCTCGAATTGGCCTCCACCGCGTCAAATCTATCCAAAATCTGAACGAATACGTCACAATATGCTGAGGGGACAAAGCCCAAGCGAAAACAATCGAAAAATACCAAAAATTCTGAAATTAGCAAAACCCAAGACCCGAGCCCAGGGCCCACTTCTCGAAGCTCAGAAATTTTCACATCAACGGGTTCCTTATCTCCCAACGAGTTCGTACATTACAAAAATTCTCAAATCCGACCCCAAATGGTCCTCCAAATACCCAATTAAAATTTCAAAATCCCAAGCCCTATTTCTTCCATTTTTAGCAAGACTTCAATGATTTTCTAGGCGGATTTCACAATATAAACGAGTTTTAGTTCCGAAATTCTTACCTCCAATCGATTCTCCTTGAATCCCTCGTTAATTTCCTTCAAGAACCTCCAAAAATAAGCAACTATGGGTGAAAATATACCCAAAATCACGGACAAGAAGGCTTAAAAATATTCTGCCCAGGCTTCATCGAGTTGTACCTGCGCTGTGCAGGTTGTACATCCTCTTACCATTTTCCCTTGCTGTACACCTTCTGTTAAAACGCTCATAACTCCTTGTGTAAATATCCAAATGATCAACGGTTTTAAGATTTAGAAACTAGACTCGAAGATATTTCATTTGATAGGTTGTACACTATATAACTCTTTATATATTCCGGAGATATGAGCTTCTAAAGTGCATCAGAAAATTCTGTCAAAATTGCTCAACCAGCCAACTTCGATCAACCATAACTTTCTAATGTCCAAATGATAAATGGTTTATCTTTCTCGCAACTAGATTCAAAGGACTACAACTTTCATGTTTTGATCATCTCATAATTCCTTATATATTGCGCGATATAAGCTCCCAAAGTCAGTCCTGTGAAGCAGAAATTTCTGCTATGCACACTGCCTGGAAAACAGCAGCAGTACCAGGCTTCGGTTAATCTACCGTAACTTTTGATACAAATGTCCAAATGATAAATAGTTTATATTTATGGAAACTAGATTCAAAGAGCTACAACTTTTATTTTTTGACCATCTCTAAATTTCTTATAGATTACGAGATATAAATTTCCAAAGTCGGTCCTGTACAGCAGAAATTTCTGCTATGCACACTGCCTGGAAAAACAACAGCAGTACCAGGCTTCGGTTAATCTATTGTAACTTTTTGTATATATGTCCAAATGATAAATGGTTTATACTTCCTGAAACTAGACGCAAAGGGCTACAACTTCCATGTTTTGAAAATTACCAAATTCCTTATAGGTTGAATATATATAAGCTCGCAAAATAAGCTCCATGCAGTAGAATTTTTGCGATGCAGCAGCAGTAAACAAATGGATAGAATTGGTCCGAAACTACTCCGAAACGCACCCGAGTCATTCGGGACCCCGTCCGGATATACCAACAAGTCCTAAAACAATTTACGGACTTAGTCGAGGCCTCAAATCACATCCAACAACGCTAAAAACACGAATGATACCCCAATTCAAGCCTAATGAAATTAATAAATTCTAACTTCTACATTCGATGTCGAAACCTATCAAATCGAGTCCGATTGACCTCAAATTTTGCAGATAAGTCATAAATGACATAACGGACCTATGAAGATTTTCAGAACTGGATTTCGACCCCGATATCAAAAAGTCAACTCCTCGGTCAAACTTTTCAAAAATCTTCCATTTTCCAACATTCGCCAAAATGCATTGAATTGTCCTACGGATTTCAAATATCAAATCCGGACATACGCCTAAGTCCAAAATCATCATACGAAGCTATAGCAACTTTCGGAATTCCATTCCGACCCTCGGATCAAAATCTCGCCTAACAACCGAAAATCGCCAAAATACTAACTCCACCAATTCAAGCCTAATTCTACACCGGACCTCCAAAACCAATTCCGATCACACTCCTAAGTCATAAATCACCTCCCGAAGCTAACCGAACCATCGGTACTCACATCCTATCCCTCTAACTCAAATGTCAACATCCGGTTGACTTTTCCAACTTAAACCTTCTTAAAAGAGACTAGGTGTCTCATTTCTTACCAAATCCACTCCGAACGCAAACTACTCAACTCGATCACATAAAACACGGATAACGAAGCATAATGAAGCAGAAATGGGGGGAAATGGAGCGGTAACTCATGAGACGACTGGCCGGGTCGTCACAATGTTGTATTTATTTTGTACCAGCTTTGTAAATTTCACCCCACAATTCATACATCTGACACGAGTCGAGGCTGCCAGTGCATGCTCAAAATCCAATATCAAATCTCACCCCACAATTCATACATCTGACACTGGCCAAGTGTCCAAACTATCACATCATTCTGGGTGCCTGCGCTCATACGGCCTAAAATTACATGGGCAATCACCGACTCCGGAGGGACGGTACCATATCGAAGCACCGTTGCAGTATGCAACCCGATCCACTAATAGGAACAATACAGTTCCAACATGCAACCCAATCCACATATATTACCATTCCAACGTGCAACCCGATCCTCACACAACATTATCAATAATTAATAGCCGCTCACAATATCTGTGGTGCCAAAATTCTCATAGTTTCACAATATTAAACTCTCCAACTCATGGATAAATGTATGAAATAATGTAACTAAGAGGCATCAGATCATAACAATAGAAATGCAGATAAAAGCCCATATGGCTAAAAGATGGCTCGGTTAATCACATAATTCAATTCATCTCAACAATTCAATAAAAAATATTCATATTTATAAATCTATTAATAACATTTAATATGAATAGATTAAGACTTGTATCCATCAAGTCATGAATCAATAAAAGAAGTGTATGACTACGGCTTAACAAACAAGCTCAATATGGCAAAATAATCATTTATGCCCAATTCAACAAGTCATACGCTAAGCATGCTTCTAAGTCACAATTACAAGTCATCACATAGTTATGGAATCAGCGAAACAAGAATAATAAGTTAACATATTCCGAACAAGGTATATCATAAGCCAAACTTTACCGGATATGGTCATAACCTAGCTAAGCATATACTCTCATCACCTCGCATATTAGTGGATCCTAAACTAATCAACATGTAGCAAATAGATCATCTATGGGTATAATTCCCTCTTACAAGGATAAACAAGAAACTTACCTCCACCCCGTAAGCTTCAACCTTCTAAAATAGCTTTTTCCCTCAAATCAACCTCCAAACGACTCAAATCTAGTCAGATAAAACTCAATAACATCAAAGAAAATCATAGAAATCAATTCCAAACAATAACGCTTCAATCTTTAAAAATTCTCAAAAGTCAAAAAAAGTCAACCCGGGCCCACATGGTCAAAACCTGAGTCAAGAAGTAGATCCCGAATATCCATAACCCCACGAGTCCAAATATATTATTAGATTCAAAAATCGAGTCTAAATCGACTCCCAAATCCCCAATTACACTCTCTTAATTGTAGAAAAAACCCCAAGTTTCTCTTTTAGTTTTCATAATGTAATTGTATAAATCCGTTGGAAACAAGATATATGATCAAAACCAAGTAGAAATCACTTAACCTCAAAGAGTAGTGAAAATCCCTGCCAAAATCGCATCTTCCCATGCTCCAAAACTCAAAATAGTGAAAACTGAGCTAACTCTCAAAATATAACATGTTTTCAGGAAATATCGCACATGCGCTCACTAAGCTGCAAGCGCAACGTCGCTTCTGCTACTCCACCTTGTCACGACCCAATCTCCTACAGGAGCCATGACGGTGCCTAACACTGCTTGCTAGGCAAGCCAAGAATTTCAGAATAATAATGAGCTCAACAATCAGAACTTAATAAATTTAAAAGCGGAAATATCATGAAATATCTGAGAAAACAAAGATAATACAACTACAACCATCCCTAAGGTATGGTGTCAACGAGTACACGAGCACTACTGAATGTCAAAATACAAGGCCGAAACCTCACTACAACAGTTTGAACAATAGTACAGTAATAATAGAAATAAATGAAAGAGTACTCCAAGATCTGTGAATGACGTAGCAACTACCTCGTAGTCTCCACAAGCTGGTACCAAGGCAACTTTAGCAATCCCCGCGACCAGAATTACCTAGACCTGCACATGAAATGCAGTGTGAAGTATGAGTACAACCGACCTCATGTACTCAATAAGTAACAAACCTAACCTTGGGCTAAAAGCACTGATGAACTCGAAAGAAACAGTCAGTATCCAACATTAATAATCAATAACAACTCAGGATATAATGAAGACAAGAAAAGTAAATAACTCAAAGATCCCATGTTCAACTCGTTCACAATAACGGGAATTTGTGCCATGCTTTCTAGGTATAACAATCAAAGTGCAACACAAATAAGATAATTTATTTACTAACTAGCATGAGAAAAATACATCTCTATGCCTACATGTCAGATATACATGTCAAGTCAATATCATCATAGTGAAATCATCAAGTATAATCACACTCAGCACGCTCACGGTGCCTGGCACAAGTGCCTACACATAACCACAATCAGCGCTATACGGGTGCTTGGCACAAATGCCCCTCACCAAAGAACATATGTAACCATGTGGTTGCGTTCACTATGAATACCAGACTCCGGAGGGGCAAATCCTTGCCCAAGCTCTAATTAATATCACATACCTAACTTGTGGGGCCTGGTGCATGCATAGCCCCTAAACAATACCACTTAGCCCAATATGAGTCTGTATACGCTTCACCTCAAAATCAATACCAATTCGGCTCTACGGCCCAAGCTCAGTCATCAGCCGCTCAAGTCTCAGTTAACTACATCTCACAGTACTCAATCAACAACGTTACACATATGAGGCATCAATAACATTGAGAAAACAAATAGAAGTGCACTGAGATAGAGATATCCTACACGAATATAGCATCATGATTGACAGAATATTTACAATTAACGCAAAACGGCCCAAAACCACATGAATAGCGCCATCATGTCTCAAAAAATAAGCACATAGCCTAGACATGATTTCTAACATGAATTTAGCTAAAATAATCATACAAGTAGAGAAAACACGGGTACGACAAAGCATGATAGTAAAACAAGGTATATAATAGCCTAAGAACTACTCGAATCATGAATACCCTAGTGCGCACACACACGCCCATCATCTAGCACGTGTGTCACACCCAACACATTTCAAATATCATATTTCTCAGGGATAGTTACCTTCAAATCAAAGTTTAGACATATTATTTACCTCAATGCGGAAATCAATAGTCTAAAAAGCCCTTCCCACACGAATCGATCTCCGAGCGACTCGAATCTAGTCAAAACAACTTAATATCTTCAATAAAAGCCATAGGAAACAATTCGAATTGACAAAGCTAAGGTCTTGAATCAATTATGCAAAGTCAACCCAAAAAGTTAACCCGGGACCCACAATTCAAAACCTGACCAAACTCACAAATTTCAAACACCCACTCCTATACGAGTCATTATATGTGTGTTTCATCCAATTCCAGCCTCAAATCGACCTTCAAATCATCAAATCTCACTTTCCAAAATCATAGTCTTAAAACTCCCACATTTCACCTTTAATTCACCTAAATTAGGTGTAATAATCTATGGGTAATCAATATCTAACACTAAAATTAATTAATCTTCAGTTACCACTTCAATTGTTGTGAAAAGTCTCACAAAAATCGCCTCCAACCAAGCTCCATAACTCCAAATAATGAAAAATTACCAAATTCTTCGAATATAACAATCTACCAGTGATTCCACATTTGTGGTCAACAGCTCGCATCTGCGAATCCCACTAATTGCCCGACCATACGCACTTGCGATCACTCACCCGCATCTACGAAAATCCCCTCGCAGATGCGGAATACCCAACTCCAGCCGAAGTCCGCTTTTGCTCCCTCTTGTCTGCATCTGCGAACTCGCAGACGCGGAAATAACTTCGCATATGCGCTCCCATCCAGACTCCACACAGCATCACATATGTGGACCCATTTCTTCTTCTGCGTGCACGTATCTGCAATCCATAAGTTGCAGGTGCAAAAGCACCAGAACTGATCATCCCAAACAGCCATAAAATATCTTAAGCCAATCTAAAACTCACTCGAGGCCCCCGAGACCCCATCCAAACATACCAACAAGTCCTAAAACACAACATGAACCTACTCAAGGTCTCTAATCACACAAAATAACACCAAAACCAAGAATTACACCTCAATTCAAGCCTAATGAACTAACGAACTTTCAACTGCCAAAACTCATGCCGAACCATATCAAATCAACTCGGAATAACCTCAAATTTTGTACATAAGTCCCAAATGACACAACGGGCCTTTTCCAACTTTAGGACAAAAATCCTAACCCGATATCAACAAAGTCAACCCTCGGTCAAACCTATCAACCTTCCAAACTATTAACTTTTGCCAAATAACACCAAATCAACCTACAAACCTCCAAATCCACATCCGAGCATATGCCTAAGTCCAAAATCACTATACGAAGCTATTGGAATCATCAAAATACAATTCCAGAGTCATCTACATAAAAGTCAAACTCTAGTCAACTCTCACAACTTAAGCTTCCAACCTTGGACAAAGTGTCCCAATTCACTCCAAAATCTCCCCGAAACCAAACTAACCACCTCGGCAAATCATGTATACACATATGTAAGGCATCAAATAGGCGAAATAAGGCTAAAATACTCTAAAGGACCGGCGGGGTCATTACACACCTGCACTTCTGTGCAATCCCATCTCAAAATCCATTATTGCATCTGCACCAATGTTTCACAAATGCAGCTCCGTAGGTGCGACACAAGACCCCGAAGGTGGAAACAATCCTTGCTTGACCCAACTACACAGGTGCACTCAAATTATTGTAGGTGCGCCTTTGCATCTGTGTTCCCACTTTCTCAGATGTAACAAGTCCCAAAACCAAGCCACCTTCACATATGCGACTACAACCTCGCAAGTGCGACTTCACATCTGCGTACAGAGGAATGCAGGTGTGATACACCAGTACCAGCAATGCCAATTATCTCCAAAATGATCCAGAATCATTCTAAAATACACTTGAGCCCCCGAGTCCCGTTCAATCATATCAACAAGTCCCAATGCCTAATCCAAACCTATCCAAAGGCTTGAAGTACTATAATTAATATCAAAACCAAGAATTGAAGGTCTAAATGTTTCTCTTAACTTTCACACATTCTAACTTTACCTAATGTGTCTGCATAACACTTAGACATTACGGAAAGTCACCTTCCATCAAACTTGAGAATTTTTTAGTTTTTCAAATTGCCAACTTTCGACAAATAGAGCCAAAATTTAATAGGAACCTCCAAATCCCAATATGAACACACGATCAAGTCCAAAATCACCATACTAACCTATTGAAACCATCAAATCCCAATTCTGAGGTCGTTTACTCAAAAGTCAAATTGTGGTCATCTTTTCCAACTTAAAGATACCAAATTCAGAATCAGTCTTTCCAATCAATCCTGAACCACTTAGAAATTAAAACCAACCATACACAGAATTCATAATGCATCACATGAAGGTACTCAAGGTCTCAAGACACTGAACAAAATAATAATGCTCAAAATGATCGGGCGGGTCGTTACAAAGACAAGTGAAGATATTAAAGTGCATCCTCTTGGAGAATGGTGGTGAGTATATTGGTCCTTTTGATAATCATTGCAGAGCATACGGTATTCAACATCAGAAAACACCTCCAAAGACTCCTCAATTAAATGGTTTAGCAGAAAAGATGAACAGATTTTTAGTTGGGAGGGTCACATATTTACTTTCAAATGCTAAGGTACAAGACTCCTTTTGGACAGAAGAACTTAATATTTCTATTTATGTTATCAATTTATCTCCTACTATTATGGTTATTTTCCTGACAAAGTGATTTGATAAGAATGTTTCTTATGATCACTTAAGAGTCTTTAGGTGTAAGGCCTTTGTGCATGCTCCTAAGGATGAAAGGTCAAAGCTGGATGTTAAAACGAGGTGGTGTATCTTCATTGGTTATAGTCAAGATGAATTTGAATGTCATTTCTATGACCCAGTTGAGAAGAAACTTGTTAGAAGCTGTGATAATTTATTATTTGAAGACCAGACAGTTGAAGATTTTGACAAAGCTAAGAAGGTTGATTCTCAGAGCAATGAGATCTTAGTTGATGTTGATCTAGTTCCTGTGACTACTCCACCTCAAGAAAATCTTCAAACTGATGATAATCAAGTTGATAATGAAAACCGACCTAACCGACCATACACACAAGTCGTAATATATCATATGAAGCTAATCAAGACCTCAACCACCGAACAGAATGCCAATGCTCAAACAACTGGTTGGGTCGTTACCTTCAATACCTAATGGTCGAACCTCCCCCAAGCTCAAACCAACCAACCGAAGAACGACATCGCCTCACATATAAGTCCTTGTATAGGGCCATCGGGATACTCGACTAGTAGTTATTGTTGTAGGCAAACTCTGAATGATAGAAACTGATCCCACTAGCCCCCAAAATTAATTACATAGGTCTCTCAACATATCCTCCAAGATCTGAATGGCACGCTCGAACTGCACGTCCATCTGAGGATAAAATATTGTACTTAACTTAACTTGTATGCCCAGCTCATACTACACTACTCTCCAAAAGTATGATGTAAACTGAGTGCCTCTATCCGAAATGATAGACACATGCACACCATGCAGGAAAACAATCTTTCTAAGACATATCCGAGCCAAATGCTCTAAAGTTTAGGAAGTCATAACCAGAATAAAATGTACAAACTTGGTCCATCTGTCCATAATGACCCACACAGTGTCAAATCTCCTTAAGGTCCGTGGCAACCCAACCACAAAATCCATAGTGATATGCTCTCATTTCCACTCCGATATATCTAACCTGCTAATAGTTCAAGCATCATGAAACGTGCTCAACGATGTCCTTCTTAATCCTTCTCCACCAATAATGATGCTTCAAATCATGGTACATCTTCATAGCATCTTGTGACACTCCTTAAATCTGAATTAGTTGTGGATGCATTATATGGGTATTAATGTGACCTTTTAACAAGTGAAGTCCTGTCGGGATGAGTATGGGTGGAAAGTGTTGTTTTGGAATCAAGACCGATAATGAGGTGCGTAAAATTCGATAGAATTGACTATGTTTATGGGAGGTACGTCCTATAACCTTAGAAAATGAAAGGCTATAAAACTCACGGCCATAGACAGTGCAAGGCACTGTCCAGGGCATTAACCTCTACGCCCATGACAGTGCAAGGCACTATACAAGGTATTAAAGTCAGCGCCCCTGACAGTGCAAGGCACTGTAGTTTTGGCACCTCTAATGATGCCCCACGCTGACGATGTTTGTCCGAGCTACTTTTATTTTCTCCTCAATTTTGGGACGTGTTCACTTATTTAAGAGCCTACCTCGTCCCCCACACCTCAAACACAAAAACCTACTCTAGAAAGAGAAGCTCTCAAGAACCTAACTTCCCCAAGGTCCCTCTAGCATCCAAGGTAAGTTCTAACGATGACTCTAAGTTAATTTCAATTCTCCAACCCCTTATCAACATGGGTAAATCCTTCCAATCATTAGATATTCAATCGAGACATCATTGTTGAGAAATGAAACCCTAGAACTCGAATTCAAGAGGAGTGAACTTCAAAAAGATAATGCTTCTACTCCCTACATTTATAACTATGAATTGATGAGTTTTTGGGAGAATAGTAAATGGGTTTGATAAAAAGAATTATATGAACTATGCTAAGGTTTTGGATTGTTGACCTATGATTATTGTAAACATTTGGGTGATGAGAAATGGTGTTAGTTACATCAATTTGGGATTGTAGAATCACCTAGAAGTAGTAGAATGAGAATTAGGTGAGAAAAACACCATTAATAAGGGCTATGAGGCTTTACGCCCAAAAGGTGTTTGATAAAATTCTAAAGTTACCAAAACATGAGCCTTAGCGCTAATATTGGTTATCGTGAAAGAGACGACGAACATTGTGATACTCTTAAAAAGGGCCAGAGTTAAGGTATGGGAGGCTAACTCTCTTTACATTTCGGAATATTTATGATTCTCCCTACATCCTATTCTTTATGACTGTTACGAGTTTCCTCAGAAAGTAATTATGCCTTAGTTCCATGAATAGTTGTAGAATTTCTATTCTCTAGATGGCATAGTTTCTTAATCGTTTAATATCCTATGAGTTTCAGTTATGAAAAATCAATTTATTATGAATAGATGTCTTATTCTAGTCCTATTCAGCATTTCAGTATCATGTAACTCAGTATGATTCAGTATTTCAGCATCACGTATTGCAATATGATTCTCAGTTCCTGATTCTAAATTCCTGAATGTTGGTATTTGAGCATGAGGCCGCAGTTTATGCTTTATGCATCTTTGGGCTAGAGGCCGTAGTTTATGCTTTATGTATCTTTGGGTCGGAGCCACAATTATATGCACGTATACTTGGGCCCGAGGCCGTAGTTTGTGCATATATATATATATATATATATATATGGCCTGAGGCCGCAGTTTACTTATTCAGATAAACAGGTGGTGCATCATTCAGAAGAGGGATTATTCATAACCTTACTGCCTATGTTTAGTTCAGTTATCAATTATCAGTTATTAGTTTCAGTATTTACAGTTCTTTGTTTCAGTTGTTCTACATACCAGTGCAATTCAAATGTACTGACATCCCTTTTTGCTCGGGGTCTGCATCTCGCGATGCAGGTAACAATTTACAGGTTGACGATTCTGCTTGCTAGGACATCTCGTATCAGCTATTGGTGAGGCCCCAGTCTTTCGGGGCATTATCCCTTTTTTTAAGCCTTCAGTCTTGAAAGTATTTCAGTTAGTAAGGTATGCCGGGGACCTTGTCCCGGTAAACAGTTAGTAGTTCAGTATTCTTAGAGGCTTCGTAGACTATAGTCCAGTCAGTCAGATGTTAGTAGGCGTTGATGTGTCAGCCTTGTCGGATACTCATTTACACTTGCAGACTTTTTAGTACTTTCCGTATTTATGATATTTCACTCAGACTCTTAAGTAGATCATAATGTTGTATATTTATATCTAGCTTACAGTTATACCACATGTTACTTCAATTGGTTCGCTCGGTCACATGCAGTCAGGCACCGAGTGTTGTGTTACGCCCAAGCCATGGTTCGGGGCATGACACACCTGGGCAAGTAGAATAACGCGAACGGTGAGCCTCCTCAAGAATCAACTCTCTCAAACCATCCACCTTATGAACACAGACCCGGAAGCCTCAATACCCCATCATCACCAATAGTCATCTCCTTGGCACCACCTCGCTGCACCGTGACCTTAAGGATAAAAAAGTAAGGATCATCATACTGGCATGCCTTAATGCGCTCAAACAAAAATGATTGCAACACAACACAAGCAAGCACCTTGATGGGCTCCAAATTATCTGACCTCACAAAACTGTTGGCCAAAGCCTGAACATCCATAGCTAACGGTCTCTCTACAACTGGAATAAATGCCAAACTCCCCATGCTCTCCGCCTTTCTACTCAAGGTGTCACCTACTACATTGGCCTTCCCGGATGATAAAGAATGTTGATATCATAGTCGTTCAACAGCTCCAACAATCTCTGCTGCCTCAAATTCAAATCTTTCTGTTTAAACAAATGTTGGAAACTCCGGTGATCCATATATACCTTAAAAGACACGCCATATAAATAGTTTTGACAGCCAATTTTGACCCTTCCTTTTAAAATTAATTTACTTGTACTTTATAATTTACAATAAATATTTTAAAAGTATCTTTCTAGTAAAAAATATCTACTTTTACAAATTAATTAAGTATTAGTTTTAAAATTAATCACGTAGTATTAATATTATGTAATTACAAATGTACTTACTATTTTAAGATTATTGAAATAACTTTTATATAACATCACATAGGCCTATATAGTTAATTTAATGAATTAATTTCTAGTAAATTAGACTACTATGTTAATAATTCGAAATTAGTGTTAAAATTTTGAAACCAAAATATTTTTATAAATAGTTAATTAAAATAGTTAGTAGTATATATTATAACTATAATTTTACGAAATTTTATTTAAAATTGTTAAATTTATTTAAATTAGTTTCAAAAAGGGATTAAAAGACAAAAGATTACAATTGCAATTCTCAATTAAAAGCAAAGTAGCCATCTCTTAAATTATTTTCAACTCAAAGGCCAAGCCCAAACGGATCTGAAACTGTCCAAACACCTCATCTCATTCCACTTTGGCAATCCTTGTCATCACCTTTGCACCAATCACCACGTGCCACATCACCCGTCTCCAGCACACACAAAACAAACACAAATCATCTGGGTCATCCATTTCTAAAATCAACAGCCCACGTTTTAATTCTATTTCCTCTTTAAATTTCAAACGCCCAGAGATTTATTTTCAACCATCCGATCAAAGTAATCCGACGGCCATCGATTTTTCCCATTAAGTCATTTCTAAAATCCCTAAATACCAAAACAATCAGAGTTGTTGATCAACAGATCCAATGGCTCCCATTCCATCTCCCAACTTTAACCCAGAGACAGCCTCCCCCTCAGCTTAAACCTAATCATTTCTCACCTCACCCTGCCGCCTCTCATTCCCTTTCCTCTCTCCTTTCTCTCGTCCCTTCAAACCCATCAGTCATGAAACCTTGCACGAATTAGTGCAAGGTCAAAAAACCTTCACCGAACCATCCTTCCCTGCTTCTTCATCCCCCGAATCTCGCTGATTTTTCCTTTTTGCTCTTAAAATCTGAGAGATCTGATGCGACCAGTAAAGTTGAAACCCCATTTTCTTCTTTATTCTTTCAAATCCAACTTACAGATTCGTCTCATCTGCCCCTAGTGACGATGCCAGTGATTTTAGTTCCCATTTTTGTTGATTAAATTTGAAACCCTAGACCTCAATGATGAAACTTCATTCATATGGTTTCTCCACTCGTTCTTCCACAACAGAGCATGCATGAGCTCCTCATGATGATTATTCTGAACCAGAGGTCTAATACAATGACCTTTGTACTTTCGGTCCTTACCCGATGATTTCATCACTTGTAACAGCTATTGTGCACTCAGGTAAAAGATTCATTCATTTTCCTCTCCGATTCACTCTGATTTCACTCTCTCTCTTTAGATTTTCCCCAATCCTGCTATCATCATCAATCTTTTGTCACTTTCCACTATCATTTTGAATCTGATAGAACCCTAAGAGCCTTAATGGTACTATAAATGGGGCATTTAATGTTCTCATCTACCATCACCTTGCACTGAAGAAAGGCAGAAAATCAATATAGTAGTTGTAGAATTTCTTCGACTAAGGCTATGATCTTTCTCGAAATTCTGATTTGGCTCTGAGATACTCATTTGGTTGAAGTCTTTGAGTTCATGGATCCTAACGGTTAAATGATTCCTATTTGGTCTGTGTCCTAGAGAAGGTCAGTATACCTTCACCCTTTTCTCTTTAACTGTTACACTTGGATGCTATGAACATGTTGTTGCCTTTTATTAATTGTATTAGTTTATAACGTCTGTCATTAGTACAGAAATGTTATTTCAGTTCGTGATAAGATATTGTTCACCTGTGATCATTTATTATGCTCCTAAAGTATCTTTAAATGATGTTTATTGAACTATAAGTGACCTTAATGACTTTCAGACAACCACTGTGATTAGACTTCCTTAATGTGCTTTAATGACCTCCATGCTTGTCTATAACTTCAGATTTTCTGTCAACAGTTCTATTTTGATCTTTATTGTGACCTTTATCTCCATACACTATATTCCTGCATTCTATTGCTCTGTAGTCAAGATCACTGTTTGATAATCCTAATTAGGACAAAATTTGAAAGTTCATAGTTTACATCCTCACCATTTAACTGAAGCATGAAAGTCTAAGTGTTTAAATGTTATCCTTCTTTATATCAATGTCTATTAATTCCGAGAATAGTTTCTCAGTTGTCATTGTGACAATCTTGTACTCATATCTAACTACTGGTTGTACCTATGTGAAACAGTGTTGCTAGGGTAAACTCTTATGAACTTCAATAGCCCTTTTGCCTATATTCTGTTGTCATCAAGTTTTCTTTCATAGAACAAACATAGTTATGGCTATTTTCAAACTTGACATCACTGCCTCATGTTTAGATGAAACTCTCCGTTACATGTTTGAGTCAAACATGTTTGATATATCACTTTCTTGTCTTTGATCTCTTTTATGCTACTGCTGACTTTATGAAGCTTACATTCAATTATCATTAAGTTGTTTTCCATGAAAGTAGGACCTAGTCATTCTCGTTATAGTCGAGTGATAACTATTTTTTCAGGCTGAGTATGATTACTTCACATCCAGATGCTAATTTTAGGCTATATACCTGAGCTAAACCTGTTAGGTGTAATCCTTTCCTTGTATATAACCCCCTTCCCTTTATGACATTGTTGATATTAGTAAAGTTCACTCTGTCTGCATAAAATGACAACCACAATTGAAGTATCTATGCGAAATTAATTAAGTTTTGCATGTATTTCCGTTTGTCTGCATGTTCTTATACTTCTAGACTTGTAATTGGTCACCTCTCTCCCTACTAATGAATTGGACTTAGTCTGTAAGCTCTAAGAGAACTTCCCATTACTTGGACATAATAGTCTACCTATTTCAATGCGAAATTAGTATTCTTGTAAAAAAATATGATTCTGCCCTCAATCTTAAATGAGGTATGGTTGATAACATATGGCTCTGTTAAGCATCTTTAAGTATCCCATGCTTGAATCTGTAACTTATAGTCATGGCAAGAGTCTTGATAATTTTTGAATATATCTGTGGTGTTTGCTAATCATGGTCATCTGTCTTAATCCTTGTAAATTCTTCTTTTAGTATTACTGTCATTTGCGCATATGCTAGTTGCAAAGCCTGAGTTAACTAATCTATTGATATAAACATTTGTGTTGCTGCATATCTGAATTCTATGTTCTTTACCTTTCTTTGAATTTGTTTCCCCACTGTTTAGACCTTTAATAGTATATTGTAATGTTTCTGTTTCTCTCCCCATGTATATTTGAAGACTGACTTGTTTAATATGTGTCCTTTATTTGGTATTAGAATGGAACTACTCTTGTGTATTTATGTTGTTCTGTTAGGGAGAAGTATATTTCTATGGTAGTTGTATTGTGGTATTTGGTTTATATTGAAAGAGCCTCATTGGCATTTAAACCCATCGGGAAAAATGTTTTTGCTCCAATTATCTGTTTATATGTTTCATACATGGTTGAATACATAGAATATGTATCTAATGACTTTCTCTTTTTTGGACATGTACATTTGTTTGGGCTTGCTGAGTTCCTAAGAACATTATTGGGAGTCCGGAGTCAGTTGATGTCGTCCTTTCACTGCTGGGCCTGCCTCTTTGAGGCCCAATTACTAGAGTCCAATCTGTTTCCTCTAAATTCCCTTTACTATGGTTTACTGCTTCATTAATTTAGTTTACCTATTCGTTACCCTTAATCTAATGCCTTGTTGCTTTGTTACATCTTTGTTGTTATGTATACAACACTTATATATTGGATCATGCTTTACTTTATACCTTAAATCATATAAAACATAAGCAATCCCTAAACAATATAGGATAAAAAAAAAAATTAGTTAGTAATTAATCCCCATTTTGCTAATTATTATTTGTTTAATTACTATGTCTTCGTTCACCTATTTTTCTTAACAAGATTTTGAAGCCCCAGAACTTAGCAAAAACAGCAGCCCTATTTTCAAAAGGAAAATCATATCTGAATCGCAAGGCTAACCTTCTAAAAGAAAACCGACTCATCCAAAAACCAAAGTGCTGCTGCCCGAAGATTTCAAAACGATTCAAGACTAATATTTAAGATTTCAAAACCCAAGGTATATCTTAGGCTCACTCTCTTACAAATATCTGTTAGAGTTACATGAACATCCATTCTCTAAAAATCAAGTATTTTATAACTTAACCCTTTTTTACATGCTTTATAAAAACCATTCCCGTACATATTTCAAAAACTCTTTCAATTATATCCACCAACATATTTTTAAGACTCCTTTATAAATTCACATCCTTTTTAAAGTCTCACACCCCTTTTATTAACATCATACTCTCATTTAGATATACGGTAAGCCATACTCTTAACACTAGTTAAGGCATAGTATAAATAATTGATTCTAAAATTAGTCTAAGTCCTATGGAGCTACCTAAGGTAGATTTTAAGGGGTGCCTAACACCTTCTCCTTAGACGAACAAGAATCCTTACCCATAATGTCACTGGTTAGCAAACTAATAAGAATTTGACTAAGTACTTAAATAGGTACCCTAGTATACCTTTAAATATTAGGTGGCGACTCTCTTTTACCAGCAACAGAGAAACCACAAATTGAATCTTGTTTTGACTAGTAAAAAATATGGTGCATCAAATTGCGCCTCCAAATCTTGAGTGTGTGTATAATATCAGCTAACTCCATGTCATCCATCAGATAGTTTTTCCCATGGGGCTTCAGTTGGTGCGATGCATAGGCAATCACCCTACTGTCCTACATAAGTACACATCCAAGACCAACCCTCGAAGCATCATAATACACCCTATATGATCCTGATCCTGAAGGTAAAACCAACACCGGAGCCGTAGTCAATGCCGTCTTGAGCTTCTAAAACTCTCCTCACACTCGTCTGACCACCTGAAAGGAGCGCCCTTCTAAGTCAACTACGTCAACGGGGATGCAATAGATGAAAAGCAATAGATGAAAACCCATCTACAAAGCGGCCAGTCTAAGGAACTCCTGATCTCAGCAGCGGTAGACGATCTAGGCCAACTCTGAACTGCCTCAATCTTCTTCGGGTCCACCTTGATCTCATCCCTAGATACCATGTGACTCAAGAATGCCACCGGGTCTAACCAATACTCATGCTTGGAAAACTTAGCAAACAAGCTCTTCTCCCTCAAAATCTGGAGCATAATCCTTAATGTTGCTCGTGATCCTCACACTACGAGAATACACCAAGATATCGTCAATGAACATAATGATAAAAGAATCCAAACACGACTGGAACACAATGTTCATCAAATGCATGAAGGCTGCTAGAGCAGTAGTTTGCCCAAAATACATCACTAAAAACTCATAATGCCTATGATGAGTCCTGAAAGTCGTCTTGGGAATGTCCGAAGCCTTGCTCTTCAACTGGTGATACTTCGATCTCAAATCAAACTTTGAGAACACGCTAGCACCCTGAAGCTGGTCAAATAAACCATCATACGAGGCAATGGATACTTTTTCGAGATGGTAACCTTGTTCAATTGCCTGTAGTCAATACAGATCATGGAACTATCCTTCCTCTTCACAAACAACACTGGTGCACCCCATGGTGATACACTAGGCCTGATGAACTCCTTGTCCAACAAATCTTGCAATTGTTCTTTCAACTCTTTAGCCTCTATTGGAGCCATGCGATACGGTGGAATAGATATGGGTTGAGTGTACGGCACCAAGTCAATACCAAAATCAATATTCCTATCGAGTGGCATGCCCGGTAAATTTGCAAAAAACACATTTAGAAACTCCCTCACAATCGGAACTAACTCAACGGTAGGAGCATTAGCACTAACATCTCTCACAAAGGCTAAGTACGCCAAACATCCCTTCTCAACCATCCGCTGAGCCTTTAGAAATGAAACTAACCTACAAGAAGTATACTCAAGAGAAACTTTCCATTCCAACCTTGGCAACCCCGGCATAGCCAAGGTCACAGTCTTAGCGTGATAATGAAGAATAGCATGATATGGAGATAATCAATCCATACCCAAGATCACATCAAAATCTGCCATACTAAGAAACAAGAGATCAACACTGGTCTCAAAGCTCCCATAGTAACAAAACAAGACCGATACACGCGATCCACCACAATAGAGTCACCAACCGATGTAGATACATGAGCAGGAATATCAAAAGAGCTACGGGGCTAACCCAAATACGATGCAAAGTACGATGACACATAAGAATATGTAGAACCAGGATCAAATAGAACTAATGCAACCCTATGACAAACTGAAACAATACCTGCAATAACCACATCAGAGGCCTCCGCCTTGGGTCTACCTAGAAATGCTTAACAGCAGGCCTAATCCCAACCCGACTGACCCCCGCCTCTAGGCGTCCCCTAACTGCCTGAGCTTCTCTTCTAGATGGTGGGGTTGGAGGTGTAATAGCTGGAACTAGAAGTCACTGCCTGAGAACTCTGTTGTGTTGCGCCTCTACCACGTCTAAGGCAATCCTTCTTGATATGTCCTACCTATTCACACTCAAAACAACTTCAAACTGATAATGGTTGTTGAATTTGAGGCTACCTCTGATAACCCAAGTACCCACTAGAAGAACCCTAGGTTGAAAGAGCAGGGTAGGAGCTCGGTGTCGATAATGAAATGAATGAAAACAGAGCTAAAGCAGTACGAGCGAGCTGATAAGCTAAAGGAGCTGGCCTACTAGGATGGCCTCTCCCAGAATGAACCCTACCTCCAAACGAGGCACCACTAAAACTGCCAGAAAACCGGGGCTTCTTTCCCCTCGCCATCATGGTCTCCATGCTCTGACTCCGTATGCGCTTAATCATGCGCGTTATGTCCACAGCCTGAAGAAATGTACTACTAGTCTCAGCCTCACTGTCCATAGCAATCTTACCAAAATTCAACCCCTCAATGAACCTCCTCACCTTCTCAACCTCGATGGGGATCAGAAAAGCTGCATGACGAGATATATCAATGAATCTCATCTCATACTCGGTCATAGACAAAAGACACGCTAGAGGTGCTCGAACTGACCCCGCATCTCCTCCCTCTGCATGAGTAGACTAAATTTCTCTAAGAAGAAATGTGAGAAATGACTCCAAGTGAGTGGAAGTGAACCTGCTGTCTTGTTACACTCATACGACAGCCAACACCTCTTGGATGGCCCATGAAGCTAAAAAGTAGTGAATGCGACCCCATTGGACTCTATCAAACCATGATTTCGTAGAATCTTTTGACAACCATCTAAGAAATCATGTGCATCTGCTAACGGATCACCATCATAACGTAGAGGAACCATCTTCCTAAACCGATCGAACCTCTCTTGCTCCTCACTAGACATAGCGGCCTCCACTACAGGCCTAACAACAACCACGGGAGGATTTCCACCAACCCATACTACTCCTAGCGTCTGATAACTAGCCACCACCTGCTCAAGAGTGTGAGTAGCAGGAGTCTGTACCATTCTAATGGCCTGAGAAGTAGTTGGTGCCACCAGAAGAACTCCAGTCTGTGCTAAACCTTCCACGAGACAAACCAAGCGAACAAGGGCATCCTAAAATACCGGGGTAGCAATAAACCCCTCCAAGACATGAGATGGTCCAACTGGCTCACCTTGATCGAAAACCTGCTCCTCCAACGAAGCTACTGGTGGCTCCACGTTCATCGGGAGCAGTTTGTCAGGCTCCAGCTCTTCAGGCTAAGGCTGTTCGGGCTGTAGTCGAAGTAGAGTAAGGCTCGCACTACAGTTAGAGCCCCCTGATAACTCATATCCCAATCCGGAAGCTTTGTGAGGAACAACCTGAGGATCTACACAAAAAGATGTGAAGAAGCATAGTATGCGTACAGCATAGTCGGTACCCAATAAGTATCAACTATAACCTCGACGAAGTAGTGGTGAGGCTAGATGCTTTCGGATACTCACCAGACAAGTAAAATAGCAGAATTAAGAACTAGAGCAATAGATAACATCATGAATAATAAGAGTCACAGATATCAATGGATAAGCATGCTTTTTTAGCACAGAAATAACCCTCTTGCTGCTAAGATATGATAATAAAAGATAACATGCTTAAATAATGGAGGCGGGACTACCACTTAGCGTATAAGGATGTCAAGTAACAATGTACAATGAAATAAATACTCAAAACAAGTCAATAATAAGAATGCATTCTCAACCGATGCAAGGTCTACCCAGAGACATAATCCATGTATCACATAACGTGATACAAAATTCATGTATCAATACGATACAAAATCCATATACCGACCACGCTCACAAGGCCCAAAGTAACATGGGTTATTACCTGACTCCCGAGGGACGTATCCTAATCCAAGCGCAAGAGGGGTATAATAGCATCCCTCATAAATCCTTATACAATCATCATGTCCAATGTTCCATAATTATATCTCACCCTCACGCTTACCTTCGTGCTAAAATCCTTAGTCCAAAATCATGTATCTATTATCGCAAATGTATGCATATGCTCAAAACCTATAGATAAAAGGTGGAAAAGGACTTAATAAATATCATACGGATATGTGCTCATGAAATCTCTATGTGACAACGGATAATTATGCATTTCAACATATCAAGAATAAGTTCATATACCTTCACAATTAATCATAAGTCTTGGCATGATTTTTAACATTAATAAGATAGAAACGTAAGTCACATAAGTCAAATAAATCATGAGTCAATTGAGTACAAAGTCAAACAAAGTAAGAAATATTCCAATTTCTACTCATGATCATGATATAAACTCGATAAATACATATACGCTTGCCATCGCGTATATACACTACCCCCAATAACTTAAACTCATAGCAAACAAGTCAAATCCTAGGGGGTTTCCCTCTCAATAAAGTTATCCAAGAGACTTACCTCCACCTGGTAGCCACTAAACTCCCAAAATAGCCTTTCCTCTCAATCAACCTCCGAACGAGCCAAATACAACTCGATAATATCAAATAAAGCCATAGAAATCGAACCCAAATAATAAATATTGAATATTTAATGAATTGCACAAAGTCAATCAAAGAAAATTCGAGCCCAACTCCTGGAACCCAGCAAATAAATCCCGAACACCCATTCTAATACGAGTCCAAATATATAAGTTTCATCCAAAATCGACTCCAAATCGGGGTTCAAATCTCATTAATTTGTTTCCCGAAATTCCTTATAAAACCCTAATTTTTCCCTTAGATTTCATCAACCAAAGACCAAAATCAAATATGGAATCATGAAATAAAATCATATATAAGCCAAGACCACTTATCCAAATCTAAGTGGTGAAAATCGACTCAAAAATCACCCAAATCCGAGCTCCCAATCTCAAATTATGATAAAATAAGCCGAACCTTCGTAAAATATACTCTGCTAAGTGATTTCGCTTTTTCGAACAAAAAGCTCACTTGACACCGCATCCGCATAAAATCCCTAGCAGATGCAGGATTCCACTTAGGTTCCGCCCTTCCTCTTCCGCGGACAAACCCCTACTTTTGCGGAGCTGCTTCTACAGTCCAAGTTGCGCACCTACGCGTTCGCTTCTGCAATCAACTTCAGACTCCTCTTGCCCTAGCCTTCCTCCGCACCTGCGACCCACTGTCTGCATCTGCAGACTTGCACTTGTGGACCCAACCTCTCATATGCGAAAACACCATAATAGAAATGCCTATACAACACTAACCAATCTGAAATCAATCTGAAACGCACCCGAGGCCTCTAGGACCCCGTCCAATCATATCAACCAGTCCCAAAACATAAGACGAATCTATTAGATATATCAAGTCACACAAAGTAACATCAAAACCATAAATCGTACATCAATTCAAGTTTAATGAACTAATCCACTTCCAAACTCATGCAGAACTATGTCTAACCAACTCGGAATAACCTCAAATTTTGAACACAAATTCAACATGCCGCAACGAACCTATTCTAACTCTCGGAACAATAAACTAAACTCCATAACACCAAAGCCAACTCTCAGTCAAACCTATAAATCTTCCAAACCTTTAAATTTCCAACTTTCACCAAATAGAGCCAAATCAACCTAGGAACCTCCAAATTCAAACTAGGACATACACCTAAGTCCAAAATCACCATATGGACCTATTAGAACTTTCAAAATACTATTCCGATGTCTTTACACAAAAGTCAAATATCGGCCTACCATTAAAAATTAAGCTTCCATAAATGACTCCAAGTGCCAAATCACTCCCGAACCTTCCCGAAGCCAAACCGATCAACCCCGCAAGTCACAGAATAATAAATACATATATATAGAAAATATCAAATAGGAGAACGAGGCCCAAATACATAGAACGACTGGTTGGGCCATCATAACGCAGGACTAACTTGCATGTACCGATCCCTTCAACAACAACTTTACTATTGTTTCCCACATATACCCACTTTGCTCCACATGGAACTCGCCGAAATTCAACAAAGGCATTCCTTTCCCAAGTTATATGGTCTGTTGCTCCTAAGTCTACAATCCACGAAGGATTAGGTTCAATTAGAAAACCAGAATTAGAAAGACAAAGTTCACTAATTCAAGCATCGTAAAATATCTTTTTAGGAGGCTCAGAGTAATCTCTAGTATAGTGATCCTTTTTTTCATAATTAAATCATTTCACTTTAGCAACTTTGATATATTTTGGACGTTTGTTCTTGCCTTTTTTTGTCTTTGCTCTTTTAGCAGGTTGAGCTTGAGGTAGCCCTTTCTTCTTTCCCCAGTTTTTTTTTTTTTGAATTCACTCTTGGTTTTGGAGGTTGTTGCCATGTTCAACTCAACTATTGATTTTGCAGCCTCAAGTCGTTCCTCCTCTAACTCAAGTTGCCTTCGGACATCTTTCAGAGTTATTATTCGCTCATTATGGGGTCAAATGCATTTTCATATGATCCCAAGAACTAGGTTTAGAGCGTATGACAACTTGTAATTGTTGTTCATCGATCAATACATGACCAGCATCTTTCAACTCCCCGATCGTATTTGTCATTTGCCTCGGATGTCTTTTCATTGAATGTTCTGGGCATTTTTTATATGAATCAAATTTGCTCGTTAAGGATCATAGTCTTGCAGTGGAACATATACCAAACTCATTCCTCAAAGCATTCCAAAGATCTATAGCTCTTTGGTGATCCTTAAACTCACTTAGAATTTCATCATTCAGGGTGCTCAGCAACGTAATGCGAGCAGTGAGGATTTTTTTTCAACTGTCATAGGTTTCATGCTCACGTCTATATTAAGCAGTGTTGCGTTCCGCAGGCTCATTCATGACATTGTTGATGGCCTCCAGAGCCTCTTTCTCCTCTAGCACTTACTGGATTTTCAAGCTCCAGGTCTCATAGTTATCACCATTAGCAACAATATTTTTCGAAGCAGTAATCATTCTTAAACAAAATAAAAAATGTAATGAGGATCATGAAAAATAAATATAATGCAACGCACTATGTTCAACATACATACATATTATGACACTAAGCATCAACTATATATATATATATATATATATATCATGAAGTCAAGAGTTTACTATATTCATAATCATCATTTAAGAATTGAAATATCATAAAAATTAACTTAATCAATTATCCAACTAAGCATTTCAATTATGTTTAAAATAACATAATTGTCTATCATGATTATATGCTCCTATTTGGATCAGAAGTTAAACAAATTAACTTGTAAAAGTAAGGAAATAAAATTAATATTAAACTAATTAATATTGATTACATGCTAAAATATATGATAAATTTAATGCTAAACTAATTAAGAACTACATGTTAAAAATTTAACGAGCAAGTTCAATATTAAACTAATTAGTATTGGTTGCATGCTCAACAAATTAACATATAGCATGTGTTAAACTAATTAACATGAGTAATGCTAAAACAATTGACATTTCAAGCATGTTAAACAAATTAACAAATAAATATAATATTAAATAGATTAATATTTCAAGCATGCTAAATAAATTAACAAATAAATTTAATATTAAACTAACTAACATTCTAAGTAATTGAGATAATAAAATAATTATTATTTTCATAAAAGAATATAGATACAAAATTTTTATTCAAAATATTAGGTCCATACGACCAATTTTATGATTTGGAATTTTATTAAAAATAATTCAGAACTTATTTTACATTTTAATTAGGATGTTAGTCCAAAATTTAAAAAGGAGAAGAAGTCCAAGCTTCTTCAACCATTAGCCTCAGCGATTAAAGTGGGCCTTAAGTCCAAAATCTTAAATCTGCCCTTAAAAATAATTTACAGAAGCCAGGCCTTCCTCTTTTTTGTTTTTGGAATAACGGGCTATCAGCCCAATAACTTAGTATTGCCCATTTCCAGCAATATCTGCAGCCCAAATCTTTTTTTCCAAAAAGGAGAAACCTAGCTTCCCCGGTTCTTCTTTCATAAAATTTCAGCCGCCACTGCCATGGGAATCAAGATCCACCCTCCTATTTTTTATTTAATTTTGACAAAAAAATAAAAGACTTTTCTTCTCTTCATCTTTTTCTTATTAGCATCTGCCATGAGAGAAGGAAGAAGCCTTTGCTTCTCTCACCTTTTTCTTCTTCTTCTTAAATAGTAGCCGACGAAAAAAAAAAAAGACGGGTTGGCCATCTCTGGGATGACAGCCACCAGTCGTGACGGTGAAACTCAGGCGGCGACAAGAGTGGTTGATTGGAGAAACCGAAAAAAACTGATTTTTTTTAATTGATCAATTTCTTAAAACTAATGTAAAACTTTGCAGAATCAGAAGAATATTCAAAAACTGATTTAATACTTATTCTAAATCAGTATTGAAAATTATTTACAATTCCCAGTTCCTTATAAAAATTTTATATAGAAAATTATATATTCCTTGATATAACAACGTATATGCTATTTTATCTATTTATCATATTTGAAAACTAATTTCTGTTGGTGAAATGGATAGTCTCAATTGCATAGTTAAAAAATATATACAGGATGTTCCAGATTCACAAATAAATTTGAAACTATTTTAAATATGTTTTAAATACGATAATCTAAATATATTAGACAGCACATAAACCATATAAAAGGGAACTTACTTGTTCGTGCGGCGAAAACGAAAGGAATTGTGGTCGGAGTTGCCGGTCGATGACCTCCTATACCACAACCTAAACCCTAGATTTGATTGAGAGAGAGGGAGAAAAAATACTGGTCACAGTACACTTACAGTATACTTATATATAAATATTTGGGTTAACTAATAATCTGAATGGGTAGGATGGTCATAATACAGAGCGAACCGAAAAAACTGACCTAATTGATAATTTCGATTTATTCAGTTTATTCGATTTTTCAGTCAATTTGCGATTTTTTTTTTAATTTGGTATTCGGTTCGGTGTTCAGTTTTAGAATTTCTGTTTTTCGATTAGAAGTTTTTTTAAGTATGGGTTTTATAGCCTCTGTGCTCATCTTAACCGTTAAGTCTAACATGTTAAATATGGGCTCAATCATTTATTAATTATTAGTGGATGTTGAAATCCAAACTCCAAAATGCAACACTTTTCATACACTCACCAACCCCAAAATCACGCTACCCAAAAATTAATAACCACCATGATCATTATTCAATAAAATATAATATTTATTGGTTTCCCGACGATAACATAAATCTCTTCTATTACTTTCAGTTAATGTACAAATTATAACTACTATTACTAACAAAATATTGAATTGCAAATTCAACAATTAAAAAAAATACTCATTACTACATATTCTTAGCAAACACATAAGCATATTTTTTAGTGCATATTTTATTATTTTCTAGTTAAATATTATAGCAGATTACAGTAGGAAAATTTGCTAATATTGAGCCTCAGAAACTTTGTGAGAATTTAATTTTGAGGCTCATTTATTGCTTAAGAAAGAAGTCCAATTTGACAAGCTTAACTCACCAAATCGTACCGAAAATACTTTGGTTCGATTTTGGTTATGAAAATCGCAAATCGAAAGTAAAAAAATCGAATCAAACTTCTACAAAACCGAACCGAACCGTCCGATACCCATTCTTCCCAATAAATCTTAAACCACCGGTTATGGGTGGACCCAACTTTCCTACGTATTTGGGTTTGAAGAGTCGAAAAACTAAGGTATCAAGAAAATAAATGTCAGAGCCATTTTCATAAAACTTTAACTATATTGTTTCTTCAAATGAGTCATTTTGTTATTTTGGACACACACGTTCCAAGCGAGCATCAAATAATATCTCTTTCCTTTTTTGCATTACAATTCATCACTTTATTTCATGTTCTATCATAACGATTTAGCTATCTTTTGGATTGCATTTATTGTTTTTAGCCTACAACTATAAATTTAATTATTTTATCCTAATAACTAAATTTTAGGTTAGATTGTTCTATGGTAGCTCGGGGGAGACGGTAGATTTGACTTCATAAAATTTAATGTAAATATATATTGGCTAATTTAAATTTAAATTATTGAGTCATGCTCACTATAAACTGTTAATTTTGGCTAGCAGGTATCCCTATTAAATATCCACAGTCCTATTAAGTGACATAGCCTAACACTCAGTCTCGCATCATAGTCTTTTTTGGCCATCAACATGTGGCTAAATAGCTTAAGGATGTACTCGTTTTTGAGGATTATGAGTAGGCCAAGAATTGTATTTCATTTAAATGTCGTTGTCGTAAGAAGTAAAGAGCTGCCAAACTATAACAAACCAAATAAAAAGGTGGGCCTTTGAAATCCTATTGCTCCTTTTCAAATTGCGACTTTTCCTGCAAATTGTTTTTGCTCTCATCCAATCCTCCTCAGCGCCTCGAGAAACTAGTGGCCCTAAAAATCACAATGATTTAGCTCAACTGTTTCATATTCTTTTTCCATTTAATATGACTTTATTCTCTTTTTTACTCACATGCTATCCGAAATTTAGTAGTTCGATTAATCCTAGTTCGTGTTGAGTAAATTCACTTAGGAATTGATCGCTTCCTAACAAAGTTCTCTATTTTTTGGACTCAAGAAAAACCTTTAGTTCATGGTAGAAGAACTTAAATCATCTCGTGATACTCCTTGATGGTCCATTTGATATGTGATATGATGTATTATTTTCTTCAAGATAAATATTTTAACTGGCAAAATTATTTAATAAATAATTTCAAGTTCTTGATTGAATCTTGAGGAAAGTAACATATATTAGTTGTACATGAACACGAGGATAGTGCTTTGAAGATAATTTAACGGATTGTTTTTTTTCTATATAATATTTGAAATTTATTTGTTAAAATTGTTCATATTTTGTATATTACTCGCTCTAAACAAGTTTTTCTTACCATTTATATACAATCCATTATTAGTTCCTTACATTAGTGGATTTAGTTACACCCATTTTTTCTTTTTCTTTTTTATCTCCTCCCCTCAATTTCCCTACTGCCTCTCTCCACTCAAAATTTTCGTAATTGAGAGCCATAATTCGTGCGCAGTGAAGCCACGCTTCATATGAAGTTAATTCCGAATACATTTGTGCTATCCTCCATGTCCTTTTCCAAAGCTAGAAAATGTACTTTTCCAAACAAAAAGTTCCTTAAAGAAGAAGGGGGGGAAATATCACGGTCCAACCATGGTCAGTTTGCTGGTTCGACAAAATACGGTAATTTGTGGTCAAATTCAACATGTCCGTAGGAAAAACCAATATGGATCATAGTTAGATATATATTTCAAAACTCATTATATCAACTTAATTAAAGTTCACCCTAATTAAATTTTGAATCAATGAGGGATGGGAGACAGAGCTATCGCCCAAGCTAATAATCTTCATGATTGTTTCTAGTATATTAGTGATGTGTTATCATTGGAATTCATTCTCTACTATTCTTTCCTTAATAAATCAAATGAGAAAAGAACGATATATGGTACATTAATATACAAATTAAAAATAAATTTCGTACAAATTTAATGCAAATTTGAATATCTACAACAACATACATAGTAAAAATAAATTTCATACAATTAATTATATATTACATAACTTATTTATAACTTATCTACAACTTTCATACATTATTTCTACCCAGTTAAATACAACTACAATATCATACAACTTAATACAAATTTTATACAATATGTCTTTTGTATATTTTGTATCTGATTTATACATAGTAAAAATAAATTTCATACAACTAATTATACATTATACAACTTATCTACAACTTTCATACATTATTTCTACCTAGTAAATACAACTACAATATCATATAACTTAAATATAATTTTTGTATAAATTTTATACAATATATCTTTTGTGTATTTTGTATCTGATTTGTATATATTTTGTATGTGGTGTGTGCTTCTTCCTCTCTAAAATTCTAATCAAAACTTACTCTCTTAATACAATTTTGATACTTATCAATAACTTTATGTAAAAAGATAGTACTGATAACTTAAATAAAAATATTATACAACGATTCATACATTATACAACTATTTTTCAACTTTCATACAACATTCAAATAATATATATATATATATATATATATATATATGTGTGTGTGTGTGTGTATGTATGTATGTATGTATGTATATATAAAAAAAAATAACTACAACAGAATACAATTTACATACAATTATAATAAAATTTTACTACAATTTTATTAGTATATTGTATGTTATGTGTCCTTCTTCTTCTTCTTCTTCTTCGGGTTTCAATCTGAAATTCAGCCAAAATCAAGTCTAATCTTCACCAAAACACCCTCAAAATTGAGATATAAACTCCAAACAATATTTTCAATTGTTTGCAACAACACCAAATCTAAATAAATAATAATTTTTGAAAATCCAAATTCTATTTCAAAGCTTCAAAACTTTTTAATGCCTGTCAATGATGGAGAGTCAAACAACTTCAAAATTGATTGATTGATAATTTCAATTTGAACACCAATTCTGCAACATGAAAAGAAATTGCTAAGTTAAAACGATTGAAATCTATTGATGAACTTCATTAAAACTCTACATAACAAGAAAACATTTAAAAACATAGAACATCAAATGAAGAAAAATTGGGGAAAAAAATAGAGAAGAAGAGTAGAGAGACGAAAAGAGAGAGACAGAGAGAGAGAGAGAGAGAGAGAGTGAGCAAGTATAAAGGGATAACAAAATAACTGATATTCCTTATTCAATTTCTAATATAAAGGGATAATCATTTAAAACTTATTTGTATATAATTGGTAAATTGTATATGACCATGTAATTAAATTGAAACTTGAGTAGGGAGGGTAATAAGGTTTTAAATAGTGTATAGGAAGGTAAAAATCACATAATTTAACCACTCAAAGTAACCAATTATACTCTCTAGGGGTGCTTATCAGGTGGATAGTTACACTTAACGGTTTGGCTTAACGGTTATCGAATTATAAATGTAGTAATCTGCTAGCCATCCAATAAGACAAGGGACAGATTGCTATCTGATTAACAATTATCGGGTGGTTATCGGGTGGCTTATCGGCTAAACCAAATAAAATTTTTTTGAACAATCATTCAATCAACCCCAATAACACATACTGTTATTATACATATTAACTAAATTTGTAAAACCAAAAAAGTACATTCGTTCAGTAGTCAGTCAAACTTTCAAAGGACATTCGTTCATAATCAATCAAAAAGCAAAAGCTTCGGCCTTTGCCCTCAAAGCTCTGACGCTTAGCTAGGAGTTGTAATTCAATTTGTAGTATGCAAATAGATAAAAGGTACAACATGTGGGAAAATCAATATTCATATAAAAGCGGGCAGCTACCTGTAATTGAATCAAGAAGTTGGAAAAAGAATAGTAATATACAAATAACAAAGACATATAAACAATGGTACTTTATATACATAGGGGTAAAAGTTTAAATATAAAAACTTAACGGGTTAACGGTTTACCCGAAAAGAAAATTGAGTAATCCGCCCCCAAACCGCTAATTATAAAACCTTAATTTGTTCCCCATCCATTATCCCAATAATCCGATACTAATAAGTCAATAAACTATCGATTCGGTTAACGGTTTTGATTCGATTTTGAACAACCCTAATACTCTCAAAAGAATTGACATAAAATAGGTAAAATAGTTATAAGTGAAAGAACTGCCACCATTACTAGCACATGTCATTTCCCTCACTTGGTACAATAACAATTTAGAAAACAACCAACATAGTAAAAATGAATTAATCAAGGAAAATATTTTATAAGAAAATTATTTTCTTTAAAAAAAGTACAGTTAAATTTGTAACGTGATTTATGGACACATGAATTAAATTAATCCGATTAATAAGATAAATAAGAATAAAAGAAAATAGAAATTTTAGTAGCAATTGTATAAAGCTTTGTCAAAATGAGAGAAGATTCTCAGCCTTTCAGAACATTTCGAAATGCGGAACAACAGAATATAAGATACAATGTAAGTATGATGTTATGCTACATGATTCCTAATGAACGCAAAACACAACACAAAATTATTGCTCGCTAGTCAAAGATAATATAATTAAATTATCTTTTTCACAGGAATTGAATTTAAACAGTGTTCGAATAATTTTTAGTTAAATACTATCCAGAAAAATTAACACTTGATTGAATGATTATCAACTACGATTA
Organism: Nicotiana obtusifolia; assembly: GCA_002018475.1. NCBI lineage: Eukaryota > Viridiplantae > Streptophyta > Magnoliopsida > Solanales > Solanaceae > Nicotiana > Nicotiana obtusifolia. The sequence goes on from MCJB01036283.1 coordinate 148,684, forward strand.
ACTATTAAAAAATTAAGCAATTATCAATTGATCACAAAAGACAAGAGTTGAGCAATACAGAAATATCAGTAAGAGAAATAAGGGTAGTTGACTAGGCATGTACAAGATAATTGACTCGGGATCTAATTCTTGAAGTAATTCACTCTATAATACTGTTGAATCCCACGAATTGACTAGATGATTAGATTACACCTGAAGTTAAGGTTCCTCTTTTGATTAAACGTTAACTTTAGTAATTAATCCAAGTGAAACTTGGTGAACAATTGCAACGAATAAAATGATGGTTTTAGGATGAAGGACAACTTCTCACGAATATTTTTCTATTTTTTAGTTCGATTAATAATTCAAAATGCTCTTTCGATTACCTAGTTGAATCAAGAATTTAAACTAGAGCATAAGATGTAAAGAAATTCAATATAAAGCTCCTCTTTCGATTAAGCAAGATAATAAACTACTTCACAATACGAATTAAAGCTCATCAATTAATTCAAGCAATTGTCAAGAATCGAATCCCTAGTCAAATTATCAGTACAACATATTTGTCAACACCCTAAGGGAAATTACTCCATAGCAATAGAAAAACTCATCTCAACAGGTTTAAAAACATAGAAATCATCAATGCTAATGATTCGATACAAACTCCCATATTGCATAGATTGTTGGTTGAAATCTTGATGAAATCTTATGTCTTCTTGCCGTAGTTGCTTCCCAAATACTCTGTAGGTCAAAAGTCCCTTTAGAAAGGTGTTTTTGGTGTATTTAGTGTAGAAATGGGTCAGGACGAAACTATCCTTTCCAAACCGAAACAGGAAAATACATTGAGAAAAATGCATAAGCGTGCCACGCCTCGCGTCGCACCATGTGGCGCACTTGTAAGGATTATCAGAGAGCAACTTTTTATCAGCAGGCACCTTTACACTGTCGCGCTGCGCCTCACGGCGCGGTAGTGGTTCTTTCTCAGAGTAATTTTCTTCTACTTTTTGACATCCAAACTTGGTCCTCGACCCCCGAACGCGGTCCTGATTTAATTTCTTGGACTTTTACTCAGACTTCAAAGCTCCAGTTTCTTCAATTCAGCTCCAAATTAATTTTTTAACTCGGAATCACTTCCTGCAAGGCATAAAACACGTAATAAGTGCAATGCACTATTATTTAAGCTCAAACACACATAAAGTGCAGTAATTAGAGTGCAAAACACGGCTAAAATATGGGGTTCTAGCCTACCATCAATTTCCTCCCCTTACAATAGAATGAAAGCTTCTATTTATACTAGAGCTATTGGGTGCATGATTCACAAATCATGTCCCCTTAAATATCAATATTAATGCTGCAATAAAAGGTAATTAAAAGGTGAGAAAGAATAATAAAGGATAATAAAGCCAAATAAAGGCTAACAAAGGCAGGAGGAATCTTGGGGTCTTCTATATAATTTTTGTAATTGTCATATCATGAATTGCTTTTTATCTAACCACAAATTTATCTTGGTTGTCACCATGGTGGAGTCAGCACTGACTGATTATCCTTGACACGTACCACTTCCTAATTCATTCAGTTTTTGAGATCAATTTTTACCGTATACAGAAATATTCTACTCCATGTCAGACACGTTGATTTTCAATTTGTTTTCTTTCCTTTTCATATTGTTTTATCCAAATGCTACCACTTATATATTCGTTGCCTATTTTTATAAAGGCAGAGACTTCGAAATTTTTTTACTTATTAAATTGTGAAAAGCTTCATTCTTTTGACGAAGAGTTGGAACGATAACGCAATGAAATTCTATTTATTTCATATTTGCTAAAAGTGAAATGACATATTCTTATGTTCTGGATTTCTACTATAACTTTTTTTTGTTGGATAAAATATTATTTGACATCTCACGTGCAAATCTTTATGTTACATACTGTTTACCCCGGAAATCGGAATAATACAATTGAATTTGTACGTGGGATAATAGATACGTGGATATATTTGATACTGAGTGTGTAAAGATTGAGTAAAATAGAAAGACTATGATATCTGAACAAAGATGAATAATCAGAGAATTGCCCACTTATATTGCTTGATATGTAATTGTGGATCCCCTTTTACACTGATAGATATCTCATATATATAGAAAAGATGAAAAACCCTTTGTGTCAGTAAAGTGCCTTGTAATCATAAAAAGTCCCTGCACGTTTGGTAAAGTTCTGCACGTTTGGTAAAGTTCTGCACGTTTGGTGAAGTCCTGCACGTTTGGCGAAGTCCTGCACGTTTGGTAATTTGAACAGTGTTCTTGACTTTTGGGTGTGAGCTAACAGTCGATATAACGGATATATTAACTATTACAAAAGTAAGATCCAATGCTGATTTTGAAGCCATAATATCGAGCCTGATATCGAAGTCATAGCTTCGATTCTAATTTCGAAGCCATAGCTTCGGTCCTGGGATCGAGCACATGGTTTCGAGCTTGACATCGAACATGTGGCTTCGATTGTTGTCTGATGAGCGACCGGTGTTGATATGAGGATCGACCTTGATTTGCCTTTATATGGATGAATCCGATTTTAACCGTATACAGATAGTCCCCTCGTTTTTTGGAGAGTAATGACAAAGAACGAAATGAGCCGCCGTTTCTCTAAAAATTAGGCTAAAAACTTCGACCGTCCTTTTTGTCTGATGACGATAGCGTAGTGACGCGCTTAGTCAAGAAAAAGTCTTTTCATTAGTCGATTCACGACAAACCCTGCAACTTCCTTTAATGCCTCCCTTTTTTGGTTTTCGAACCGCCGTTTTACGAAATACCTCTTTTCAAACTTCTTCTTCTTCACTTTTTTCAATAACGCCGCTTCCCTTCATCATCTCGCTCCCCTTCATCATCTTCCCTTCCAGCAGTCCTGTTCCTCCTATCAGTTTTAATGGCGAAGACATCCAAAGTCGTTCCTCAAAAACAGCAACCTCCCCCTTCTCAATCTATTGAAGGGGCTGAAACTGTTGCTCAGGTTGCTACGGAAGGGACCACAGTTGAACCTCCCATAAAAGTTTTTATGTCTGTTGGGTGTCTATTGGTTTTGACTTTAAAATAGAGAAAGCTTCTTCTGTACCGGGTCGAGGCGAGCCGGTGAGTAGGTATGTAAGTTCCATTATAGAAGGAGTTATTGAAAGGGTAAAAATGGAATGTAATTGGGGAGATAAAGAAGTGATAATCCCTTCACCGGACGATTCGATTACAACCCATGTGGAGGGTTATCTGAATGTATATACTTACCCTTTCCCTT
>MCJB01036284.1:0-20033 GCA_002018475.1 Nicotiana obtusifolia
GTTTTTGCCATAGTAGGAGCAAGAATCAGAAAAGATTGCAGATGGGTATAGTCTTGCTGAAGAAGGAGATCAAAAGATAATTGGAAAAGGGTAAGCCACAAAGTGCGAAGGTGAAAAGGGTAAAGAGTGGTTAAAAGGACTATATATATATTTTACCAAAGGCGGCGGCACAAAGCACGAAGCGGTCAGGCATTAAATGCACGCATTAAATGCCTGCAGCGTACGCGGTAACCAAGGATGGGACTTGTGATGATTGCTTATTTTGGCATTATTCAGACGTCATAAGGGTATCGTCACGACTTAGTTGCTTTCAAGAACAATTCACAATACAATGTTGTCCACGTGTCGTAACCAACGGGTATGTCGGCCACGAGCTTCGAGAGATTGGTGAACATAAACTCATATCGTTTATTATCCTTACTCTCTAATAAACGAGGGGACTATCTGTATTGGGTAAAATACTTTTACACGATTTCGGGTCGGGGCTGACCCAACTAGAAAAAGTCGTAAAGGAGGAGTTATAAGACCAAACTAGTCCGGTACGGAGACAAGAAGTTGGGCTCGATAGTCGGAGCAACCGGGATGGAATGAATCGATGCGACCGACCGGGAAATGCTAAAGGACCGAAGACCGGTCTCGAACCGCATATCTCGCCTATCACCGGATATTTCGCCAGGAGCAATTATCTCAACCGTCTTAGCCGTTAGAACGCGATTTGGGGAGATTCTACTCCGGATTTTAGGGGATTTACCCTATAATCAGTTATTTACCTTGTTTATAATTCTGATTGTAGCCTATAAGAGGCAGTTTTTGGCTCATAGTTAAAGACACACGAGACATCAATAGAAAAACTCTCTATCTTCTTTGGTTATCTAATACAGTTATTGTTACTTGCAAAAGGCTGATATTCTTTCACATTGTTCACCACAATTAACGGTTTCATCACTTTTCTCTTACATTTTAATTGTCTCGTCATATTATTATTATTTAGTATCAATTAGTTTACGGATCCTTAGCACTGCGAACAAATTCAATTGTTATCCAATTTTTAGGGTAAACACAAGATTCATTGTGCTTTTACTGCATATTACCTTTTCATATATTTTATTCTTTCATCCTTCACTCTTGGACCAGATAAGCCTAACATGCTTATGGTTCTTACTCGAGATAGGTCACATAGTTCATTGCAATGAAAGTCAGCAACAAAGGTTAGTCTGTTTTGTTCTTCCATCATATCACATATTATATTTAGATACTAATCTTTAAAAGCATGCAAAGAGATTAGTGGTTGCATGGTGTATTCAATTATTTCAATTGAAATAGTATAGGTCTTCAATGCTATAATTAACATTAATAGGGAGAGTCCCAAGTAGAAATAATCTCACCTACCCATCCACCCCCCCAAAAAAAAGAGTAACATACATGTTCCATATGTGTTCTAGTAAAAGTAGAAACACTCTTAATACGTAATTTCTAAAGAAATTTACAAAAATTGAGAACGAACCTGATGAATAAACGATGACAAGTTCATCCTAGGTAAATGAGAAAGAGATAAAAGAAAGATACAATGGATTCAAATGCCATCGTTTGTTTTTGTAGGAAAATTTCTGGACATTTCAGGAAGCATTTAAATGGCAGAGAGATTCATCCGTTGAAGTTTTGAGGTGGATCCGGGCAGGTGCTTCTTACACAGACAACTATTTTCATAAGCGCGCGTGTCGCCAACTTGTTTTACCATATCGACTTACAATTGCTCTTTTGCTAAGAGAGTAAGAGGTCATCTCACACTTAGATACTGTTATACTTATCCTTTATATGGGTAATGTATTATTTTATGATCTTTTCTGAATCATCTTAGTGCTTCTCATACTATTACACCTTATATGTTTTCCCAGAAAAGTAGTTTGACTACCAAGGTGATGGCAGTTTACACATAGTATGCTCCCAATTTTTTTTTTTTTTTTTTTTTTTTTTTTTTGTGTTAGTTAGTGCATAGTAAATTTTAATTGATATTGAATTAGAGTTCTACATGTGTCTTTTTAATTTGTATACGATTTTATGAAATTTATCATTTGTGGATGCACGAATACATATGTTTTTTTTTAGGAATATAAGAAGTTGCTAAACAGGATTGAACTTCTGTATTGTATTGTCTGAAGTTCTGTTTATTAAATTTGCTTCATCTGAAATACCTTATTCGCAAGTTTGAGTCAAAACACTGATATCTTATCTGATTTTAGCCTTGCTCGGCTCTGCAACTTCTTCTCATAAATTACTCTTGCTTAATTTTATGTTTCTATTGTTGAAGATTGCTCGCTTTCCCTCTTTTCGTGTTTAGTATTTGGTATTCGCTAAAGGCATACAGGTATTTTGTTGTTTCTTGTACAAATAAAAAAATAAAAAGTATGTTGATGGTCCTTGTATTGCATCCACTTCTTAAGGTCATTAGAGCTTCTTTTTTATGTCCTAATGCTAAATTTAACTTTGGAATGGCAATGTAGTTTGCTAACAAGAGAGGGTCTCTAAGGTGGTGAGTATTGAGCTAGCTGTAGGCATGTTAGTGCGAAGCATATCCAGAAGCTTTTTGTTTGATGGGGTCCATAGCTGGACTTAAAGACATATTGGATGAAAATGCTTCTTACTGCAAGAAAATCCAACCTAAGGCACGAGTAACAATGGTGATTGATGTCACACGGAAGACTTTGATCATTGATAAAATATATATATGGAAGACTTGGATCAGTGTAGCACAAGCCAAATGTGGCCAATAACAGGTTTTTCTACCAGCTCGTGTTATGAACGTGAGGGGAAGAACTGCAGCTGTTCTCATTTCTGAAAATGCTTGTGGGATTTTGGATTCTGTTCATTGCTCGGCTTACTCCACCGGGAGATAGACAGAATGGTTTGATTTGGTATCTTTGATATCCAATTTAGTGATTTGGTATCTTTGATATCCAATTTAGTGATTTGGTATCTTTGATATCCAATTTAGTGAAAGCACTACCAATGGAGTTGATGTGTTCATATGTAGCAGTTTGACTAGGTTCCCAGTCTATGAAACTTTTCAACACAACATTTGTGAAACTATCACTTGATCTGTTGGAAGGCAAATGTTGTGATTCAATTCAAGTATGGGTGTGTTTAGATGAGAAAGACAGGCCCAAGCACAATAGAGACATTTGCAATTTTTCCTCATTGTGCTAAATCATATAAAATTACTTCAGTTGAATGAATGGAATTCTAGCGCCTATATTTGACGTGTTGATGTTCCTTTTGTGCACGGGCAACCATATCTAGTACTTAATATATGATGCTGGAGGGGCAAATTTCAATAGTTAGAGTGGATATCTCCTAGCTTGCCCTGGTTAGGTAGCATGCGTTGATACTAGTTACCAACGGATTAAGAACTTCAGCTTGAAGCTTATCTATGTTATATATATGTATGTTACATGTGAGATTATCACCTCTATCTCCTAGATATTTCTTGTATAAGCATAGGCCTGTCCTTGTCCAAAGAAGGAACTGGGTTACCATTTAAAAATAATAACCCCAAAATGAGGCGCTAAAATTAATTTGAAGAAGATTTGTTCATATGTAACACTAGTTCTACATGCCTATAGATAACTAACAGTTAGAGCTTAACTACTATATCCATCTTGCTACTCAGCTTAGTTGACAATCCATGACGTAGTTTACTCCTCCACTCTGCCTTGCCAAATTCAGGTGAAAGCATCACCAAATGATCAACTAGGTCAGTGTCTGTGTAATCAAAAAATGCCCTCGACTAGTTTAGGTGAACCAGACATCCAATACGCTACCAGTTTGCAGCTCAGAAATATTGATTCAACAAAATGCAGAGACCATGGATCTATGCAAAGAACAAAATGGTAAATAAAGAATAACTCAAACACCATGATCCGAGCAATCCAATAGAAAAGTAACATCTTTTGACATACATATGAAGCAATCAATGATTTCTTCGACTAAGTTGCCACGCAAACTGATCGAGAGCTACCATTGCACGGCATGCTGAACCAATCGAGCCATCATATCTGTATGAACAAATAGTAAATTCATGGTTCCAGTGTGTCAAATCTCAATTTCAAGTAAGCATGTTTAAGCATAGTCACTAAAAAAGTCTGCAGACTGCACGTGTTCTGTTCAAATGTGGAAGTACATACTTCAACGGCAAACTCTGATTTTGGGACCTTATCTAACTGGATGCATAAAATCCTCATTTACAAAGGTCTCTGTGCACTGAATCCAATAGCTAACAGACTCGAACTAATGTGATAGACAAAGAGGTTCATGTGTCCTACAGTAGAAAAAGAGGGTCAAAGATGGTCTTCTGAGAGACCTTCACAGCCAAACGCAACCCTAAACCAGAGAAGATGTACACGGTTAAACTCAAACATGACTACACAAGGAAAAGAATAAGCTTCATCAGAGTCCCACTAATGTAGGAAGAAAGAGGATTTTTTTTTTCCTTTTAGACAAGTAGAAAAAGGGATATAAACCTACAACAAGGCGATGAAATAATAGAAGCTTTGGGCAGATTTTGTAGGGGTTTCTAGATCAAAGCAATTAACAATTACTTAGCTCTATATGGAGTTCTGAAACAAGTGAGGATGGAGAAGCCAATGGAACCAACCCTATATCTTTGTGAGAATTTACATACTCGCATATGGTTTTGGGGAAGGGGGTATAAGACAAATTTCTTTGTAGATTCGACAAAAAGAGCTAGCTTCTAATAAATGAAAATTTGGAGTGCTGAGAGAGATTAAAGAAGGAAAAAAATTGGAATATACATATAAGAGAAGGTCCAAAAAGTGATTCTCTGAAGACCTTAATTTAGGAAAATCTTGAATTAATTCAAGAAAAGATCAACAAAGAGCTCTGAAGGAATTTACAGGAATCTTAACAATCAACAAAGGAATTTGATGGAATTTTCTTGTTATTTGTAAAAGCATTTCTTCAAATTTTAGTAGTTCCTAAAAAGAAAGATTGACATTAATTAACAAGTATGTTCTTTCCATGCATCAAATCTAAAGAGTCGTGGTATGTTTTAAAACAATTTGGTTAGTCACTACACCATAGACTGACTAAAGCTAAAAGGAGAAAGGGAGATGACTCTAGTTGTTGAGTACCCCCCCAATGGTGGGTGTAGATTGGCCAACTGTACACCTAAGTAAGGAAACACTTACAATCCAATCAAGAGGAATGCTCCTGTGTGCATCAGAATAGCACCTTCACCAGCAGGTTTTGAAGTACTCATGCATCTTGCACTGAACCAACTCTCATGAATTGTCGTTACAAGATCTGTCAACAAAATGGCAAAACTAGCTTTTAGGTAGTGTTTACTTCCAAAAACAAAACAGTTGTTATGGTCTTAGTGATCCTTTCTAAAGAATAGCAATTACAACAAGCATAAACAAGTGCTGAGGCATCACAGTTTGTGTTTGCTCTGCATTATTGACTGAGTGCACAAACAGTGCTGTCAAACACTTTTTTTTTCTCTTTTTTTTTTTTTTTTTTTTGAAATAAGTTGTTTCATTGTAAGCATCAAGAAGATGCAAAGTTACAAGAAGGATCAATGTTAGCTCCATTACAAAAAACCTGCCCAGGGAGCTAACCAAAATAATCAGAAGTAGAAAAGGAGTAAATTAATTTTAATTTAGATGACGCTGTCAAACCCTAGAAGCAGCCCAACCACCCAGAAAAACTTTTATATGGAAAAAATAGATATATTGCATTTACTTCTCAATATCACATAGGTGGAATAGAAAAAGTACGAACATGACTGTGAGTACCCCATCACTATCTTCTACATATTCCAACCAAAGTGCCAGATCCAAGACATACAGTTCAGATGACGGGCTAAAAAATAACATAGTTCCCCAAATCCAAAGTTCACGCATGATATATTTTTATTTGTAAACAGCATTCAACTCACATTGATTCTGTCCAATGAAGAAGCTCTCTGTCTGCAGTTTGTTTCTCTTGACAAAACTGACAAGTTCACACATTTCAGTTGGATCTCCCTTTATTCCCTCTTGCTCTGCACTACAGGCATAAACATTAGGCTTTAAAACTACACCTTTTTCCATAAGGGCAAAGCAAAGTGAAAAAGAAAACTGTTTTGCACATATTGGCTACTATAAAGTCTGCAAAAAGAAATTCTTTTGCTTCTTATCTCATCATCTATTGCCCCATATGGAAGTAACTCAAGTAAAGTTTCTTTCATTACTTCACAACTAAAGCATGACTGCTGGTTGTTTTTGCACTGCAGCTATATATGTGGGAAGCTGAGAGAACCTTCCTAGAAATGCAGAGCACCAGACTTGGTCTATTTTGGAGTACTTGTGATGTTCATATATGTACAGACGATTCAATTAACTTTGTAAAAAGCATCTTTTTGCTAGAGCAATCAATCCTCGTGTACAAAGCAAATACTGGGTCTTCCCCTTTTGTCAATAAGCATATCTTTACTAATCGAAAAGCACAAGTAGAACACCAGTACTTATTTCACCAACTCAAGAAAATGACACTTGAGCTTCAACTTTTCAGTATTTTGTTGCGGATACCCATAAAGCAAAATCTTTAACCATGTGTAGGCTTCCACTATAAGAGCAAGGAGAATGGTTGGACAGTCTTCTATTTTATGTTTCTCAGGTTTATAAGTTTATTTGGCAGCTAAAATTACACTAAAATCTGAAGTCAAATAAAGGTCTGGGAATAAGGACGAAAGTTTCTTATACTGAAGCGAAAAAGATCATTTTCATTATAGTAAAATAAGATAAAAGACTGCACCAAAGGGTGTGGTCTAGTGGTCAATAAAGTGGGTTGAGAACCATGAGATCTCAGGTTCAAAATCCAGCGCAGGCAAAAATACTAGGTGATTTCTTCCCATCTATCCAAGCCTTGGTGGCTAGAGCTCATCTCCAGCTTTGTTTCCAACCTTTCATTTAACAATATCATTCCCGTATGCAATACCTCTTATTTAATCTTGCTATACGTCCAAGCCTTCTCCCATCAGTAGTTGGAAGCAGAACTGAAACCAAATCTACTTACTTTCTCGCTTAGATGTTCTTTTGGCTGATCTTTTCTCTTTTCTTTTGGTTTTGAACAAAACAAATAGGATTGATTATGTATCACAATTTCATCACTACATCGAAGACTTTTTTGTAAATATATTGATAACCAGCCCCTTTCAGTTCTGGTCTGGGGAAGGCCTCCTGCCGATCAGTATGACTTACTCTACGGGCAAGCTAGCCTAAATATATATTGATGAGATAGTGCGCCTACACGGGATACCATCATCCATAGTATCATACAAAGATCCACGGTTCACCTCAGCCTTGTGGCAGAGCCTACAAAAGGTTTTTTTACCGAGCTTGGACCATGTCTCCCGAACAATCTTTTTTTATATTTTATACTAAGGACATCATTGAATTTCATCTTCACTACCTCTGTCTTGCTTAAGACTAGAACCCGGAATGCACGCAGCAGCCGCTGCCGCCGTCTGGACCGCAAGTACCTCGAGGAATTAGTCGACGTGCAGAAAAGTTGGCCCAAACATCATGGTTATCAAAAAATAAAAAATAAATAAAAGATAAAAGATCATTTTCATTATAGTAAAAGAAGATAAAAGATCACTAATATCAAAGTACTGGTGGTATTTGAGAGAAAAGGGTTTTGATCAACTTTCTGAACTTTTATCATTTTTGATGCGGCCAACTTTCTGAACTTATTATCCTCATAAAAAATTCCTACAAGAAAAAAGGCAATTGCATTGTTCAAAATAACCAGTTAGCTATCTAAAAACGCACATTAACAGAAAAAGGTAAGAGCTTTAAATGGTTTTTCCACATTTTCACTTACATGGTAGATATCAGACGAGAAGGGCCATTGGGGTCGTAGTTTAACAGCAAAGCAGCCTTTAATGGTTGACCTGAAAGAGGGATAATCTATTTCAGCTAACTATACATGTTAAAGTTAAACAAGAACAGATAAACTTCTTCACAAGTGTTACATTCACTGACCTGAACCAACACTGCCCGAAATCCATTTCTCCCAGATTTTATGCACAAATGCCCAGTCCATTTATATTCTTCTGCCTACAATAAGCACACTGCAATAGAGGGACAAAAAGGAAGGAAAAGATGTTTACAATTCAATCTCAATGGTTGATTTTCATAAGAATTTGCAGAAAACAGAAACAAATGGAAGCAATTCACCATCAAAATACACATATATAGAGAGGGAGAGAGGTTCTCAGAGGAATTTCATCAAACAGAAGACGGGCAAAAACAACTTTTTCTTAGTATCGAAATTCAAGCCAAACTCATTTCAGAGTGAAAAACAAATTGTACCTGCTCGAGATTTGGATATGGATTAGCAGCTTCTGTAAAACACCAAAAAGAGCTACGAAGGGGAAATAACAAAAAAAAAAAAAAAAAAAATGGATATACGCAGCAGACTCAGCAGAGAGGTGAGTTATGGGACTTGTTGGGCCGAAATGAGAACTCTGCTACAGGGTCTTGGTAAGGCAAATGGGGGGCTATCCAGGTGTCAAAAATGCACTTTCATACCAATAATACCCGAGAGTTTAGTCAAATGTATACTTTAAACTGAAAAATAAAGCAAACATTATGTGTCAGCTAAAAAGCAACCAGACGACCCTACACATCTCTATCACACATACTCCTACCAGAGCCCCTCCTTCCCCCATAAAATCTGCCACATGTGACATCATTGTTCCCATTTTCTATTTTTCATTTTTAGCCTTCAAGTTAGCAATGTCATTTTATTATTTCAGGGTTATTTTGTAATTTTAGGGCTTCTTTGGTACGAGGGATAAGGAGTAATTAATTTTGAAATTAAATTTGAGATGAGTTTATCCCACGTTTGGTTGGGATAAAATTTTGAGATTAAATTTGGGATGAGTTTATCACACTCTCAGGATTGTAGAGTTTTTTATCCCCATGGGATGGTGGGATAACTAATTCTCAGAATAATTAATCATAGGATAACTTGTTTCCCAAACAAATGGCCCCTAAACTTAAGTTCCTCTCATTCTCCTTTGCCCTCTCATGAGCCGTGAGAACTATTTTTAGCGAACCCATTTGACCTTCAAAGAAGTTTTTAGACAACTCCTCACAGTTGAACAACTTATCAAGTTTAAACTAACCATTGTAATGGAAGACTTACACAGTTACACCTATTGAAGACTCAGTTTGCCTCTCTCTTTTTTTGAAATATGTTAATGTGAAAAATCATATCACAATTTGGAGATAAAACGAGAACAACATGAACCCTAACAGTAATGAAAGAGAAAGAAGAGAGAAGACGAAAGAGGAAAAATATTTGTTATCTCATTATTTCCAGAAGGTTCCAATGTATGTATATTTACAATACAAATGAAATGAATATAGTGGAAAATGTAAAACTGGGTCGCGCATACAATTGGGCCGCCTCATGGTCAGCTAAAACTATGCAGGCCCAATATTGTTAACATCCCCCCCCCCAAGCTGGAGGGTGTAGACACTCCAAGCTTGCACAAGAACTGATGATGAAGAGGCCCGGATAAATTCTTAGTCAACATATCAGCAAGTTCGTTGGAGCTGGAGACAAATTGAAGAGAAATCAAACTCAAGTTGTACCTTACAAAGTGACAATCAACCTTAATGTGCTTGGTGCGCTCGTGGAAAACTGTATTTTTAGCTATGTGCAAAGCTGCCTGGCTATCACAAAACAGAGGAACAGAAGCAGCAATAGGCAAATGAAAGTCACAAAGCAGTCGAACCAACCAAGAAATTTCAGCCACCACCATCCTTAAGGCCATATACTCAGCCTCAGCTGAGAAGAGAGGTGCAGTAGATTGTTTCTTGCTTTTCTAGGAAAAGGGACTGCCACCAAGAGTAATATAGAAACCAGTTATAGACTTTTGAGAAATAGCACAAGCAGCCTAATCAGAGTCCGAAAAAGCTTTTAATGACAAATCATAACTATCAAAGACCATAATGCCTTGGCAGGAGCATTCAGGAGGTATTTGAGAACATAAAGGGCTGCTAACTTGTGAGAAACATGGGGAGATTGCAAAAATTGGCTAAGATGTTGGACAGAGACGGATATGTTAGGTTTGGTATATTGAAGGAAATTAAGTTTTCCTATCAACCTCCTGTTACTTGCTAGGATCAAATAGAGGGTCCCCCATATCAGCAACTAGTTTAGCAGTTGAATCCAATGGAGTAGAAACAGGGGTGAAGTTATCACAATGAAACTCAGCCAAAAGATCAGAGGTGTATTTATATTGGCTCATAAGGTATCCCTATTGGTGTGAATTAATTTCCAATCCCAGAAAATAGTGGACAGACCCCAGATCCTTAATCTTGAATTGGTTTCAAGAAAGCCTTCAGAGAGTTCAGTTCAACAAGGTCATCCCCAGCTAAGAGAATGTCATCTGCAAAAATGAAAACTACCACCCAAGAAGCACCAGAAGACTTAGTGAATAAGGAATAGTCATTTTTGCTTGAAATGTAAGCTCTAGAGAGCAAAGAATCGGATAGCTTTGAAAATCACTGCCTAGATGGTTGCTTGAGGCCATAAAGAGAATTGTTGAGTCTGCAAACCAAAGGAGAGGAATGGGAAGATGGAGCAGAGATCACTATACCAGGGAGAAGCTTCATATAGACCTCTTCATGTAGGTCACCATGAAATAAGACATTGTTGACATCCAACTGAAAAATAGTCCAACCCCTCTTAACAGCTAGAGTAAGGAGGCATCTAATAGTGGTGGTCTTAACAACTGGGGAAAAAGTTTCAGTATAGTCAACCCCTTCTTTCTAAGTATCCTCTCTGATGACTAATCTGGCATTGTACTTCTCAATGGTACCATCTAACCTTTGTTTGATCTTATAGACCCACTTGCAAGTGATTGCCTTCTTATGTGGAGGAAGAGGGACTATGTCCCAAGTCTGGTTTGCAGCATGAGCATCAAATTCCTTTAGCATTGCCTCTTACCGAGCAGGATTAGAAGCAACCTGCTGGTAAAATTCAGGCTCATGCATATGTAGTTCAATTGTAGGAACCTTGGATGACACAGCATAAGAAAGTAAAGAAGGTATAGCAGAGTTACAGACATAGTCCCCAAGATAAGCAGGGGCTTGGACAGTTCTGTATGATCTTCTAAGCTCAGGATGAGGGACATCAGGTGCAGAAGTGGAAGGAGGGGAGGTAGAAGTAGGAGGTGAAGGAGTAAAAGTAGGAGGAAGTGTAAAAGTAGAAAGAGGAGACATAGAAGAAGGTACATGGGAGAAAGAGGACGGGGCAGTAGTACTAGCAGTAGTAGCAGATGGAACAGAAGGTACATAAAAAATATAGGAGGAGAAGAAGGATCAGAAGAAGGGGAAGAGTGATAGGGGAAGACATGTTCATAAAACACAACATCCCTGGAAAAGAAAATAGAGTGGGAGGATAAATTCAGCAATTTGTATCCCTTCTTCCCATAAGAATAGCCCAAAAAAACAACAGTAATAGACTTGGGTTGAAACTTATCCCTGCCAATCATGGGACTAACAGCAAGGCAGAGGCAACCAAAGGATCTGAGATGATCATAAGTAGGAGCACAACTACGCATTTTTTTCAAAAGGGGAGACATTGTGTGGGACAATAGAAACGATTCTGTTAATAAGGTAAGTGACAGTGAGAACAGACTCACCCCAATACTTAAGTGGAAGTTTGGATTGCAATAGAAGTGCTCTAGAGACTTTCAATCATTGTTTGTTTTTCCTCTCAACTATATCATTCTGTGGAGGGATGTGAGGAATAGTAGTTTGGTGATGGATCCCGTTAGCATTAAAGAATTGTTGAGCTTCAAAATACTGCCCAATTCGTAGGCATTGTGAGATCTAAAGCACTGGACAGAAGACTAAAATTGTACTTTGACCATTTGAAGGAAAGCTTTAAGGATGAAAAGAGCATTACTTTTACAAGACAGGAGGTGGGTCCATGTGACTAGTGAAGACATCAACTAAAGTAGGAAAATACCTAAAATCATTGTAAGTTTGGGTCAAATGCCAATGTGGACAAGTTGAAAAGGTACAGTTGAATGGATGGAGCTATCAGGAAATGGTAACCTCTATTGTTTAGCCATAGGACATATGTTACACAGAAAAGGCTGTTTAGATGAGATCTTATCTAATAAAAAAAAGATCAATTTCATTCTTGAAAAAGGAATGTGACCTAGGCTTTGATGCAAAAACACATCATTTTT
The DNA here is from genome assembly GCA_002018475.1 of Nicotiana obtusifolia. NCBI lineage: Eukaryota > Viridiplantae > Streptophyta > Magnoliopsida > Solanales > Solanaceae > Nicotiana > Nicotiana obtusifolia. The sequence goes on from MCJB01036284.1 coordinate 12,275, forward strand.
ATTAGCAACAATAGAGGAATTACAATGTGAACTAGAGATTACAGAAGGAGAAATAGAACATGAAATGTGAGTAGGTACATTACAATGATTAGAATTGGAAACATGAACTAACTTGGAAATAGAAACAGTATGCACCAGCTGGATGCAAAAAATATGGTTCATTTGCTGCCTTACCAATTACCAAAGGTGTTACGACCCAAAATCCACTATAGGTCGTGATGGCGCCCAACTTCGCCGTTAGGCAAGCCAACGGTGAATACCAACTTAATCGTTCATTTTATTATTTTTGAAATCATGAATCTTGCTAGATAGAGAGATCGATGCATCAAAAATCGTAGATACATATGATTTAAGTAAAATATAAGGTAAATGAATCATAAACAAATTCTAGAACACCACCAAACTCGGTCTCACAAGTCATGAGCATCTAATAGGAAGTACAATAACAATACAACATCTGTCTGAAATACAAGATAGATAGGATAATGTAAATAATAATGATGGAGACTCTGTATGCTGCGGATCGTAACATGGAATGCAGCTCACCGTAAATCCTGCAATAGTTGCGCCTTTGTGCCCAAAAGACCACCAGAAATATATACCTGCACAATAAGTGTAGAAGTGTAGCATGAATACGTAAATCAACGCCTACCCAGTAAGTATCTAGCCTAATCCGGAGAAGTACTGACGAGCGGTCGACATCGACACTTACTAGTGGTCCAATAAATCAAGTAAAATAGAAAGTAAACAAGTATGAAGCATATTAATTAAACAATGAAAACAAATATAGGTACATGATACAATCCTCATCTGAACAGTAAACACAAGTCCTCAAATATCGGCTTCCTCCTCAAATGGAATATATAATATGGTCCCCCCAGATAGGTCATCACAACTCAAGTCAGGAAAACTCACGGATACAACTGCTTCTTGTCAAATATTACGCACGATTCTTCTGAGGTGAACAGCCCGATCCCATAAGAGTATTCATGAAGTTGCCGAGGTGAACGGCTCGATCCTATAGGAGTTTGATACATGATACTACCGAGGCGAACGGCCCGATCCAATAAGAGTATGTTACATGATACTGCCGAGATGAACGACCTGATCCCATAAGAATGTGTTACATGATACTGCCAAGGCGAACGGCCAGATCCTATAAGAGTGCAGTATAATATCCTGTCGAGGCGAACGACCAGATCTCACAAGAGTGTTTCATGAAGTTGTCGAGGCGAACGACCCGATCCCATTAGAATATGAAGTTCTTACTGGTCTTTGACCCCACTCACGAATGTACGTGTGAGTTATGAGATTCAAGAAAACTTTCCGACGGATACGCACAACGCAGAAGAAATCAGTAAGGGAAGTACAATTTCTAATGCTGAACAAGTAGCTCATCAAGTATCAAAAATAGCGAGTCCATTAATTTACGCGAGTCGAGTGTCAGGTCATAATGCGAATTAATGCAATTGAACAGCCAAGGATAACACAAATAATACAATTAAAGCATGGCGTGAGTCTAAGTCTACCCAGACATAATCAGGAATTCTAGCATACTCACGGACACTCGTCACCTCATACGTGCGTGGCTCCCACAACATGTAGCACCTAACAGATTTAACACCTACGGGGTAATTTCCCTATTGCAAGGTTAGACAGGAGACTTACCTCGCTCCGAAGTTCCATAACTGGCTTCAACGCCTCTCTAACACCTCAAAGCGATGCCCATCAACCCGAAACTAGTCAAACAACGCGAAAACTAATAAAAACATACTCTAACACTCATAATTAATCAATTTATAACAAATTCCCAACTCCACTCGAAAAGTCAAAAAAGTCAACCCTCGAGGCCCACGTGCCTGGATTCTGAAAATTTTTATAAATAAATGTTACCCATAACCTCAAGAGTCCATATATGCATTTTGTTTAAAAACTCGAGTTCAAATCGACTCTCAACACTCAAATTCTCATTTCTCAAAACATAACTAAAGTTTCTTAAAGTTTCACTTTGATTCTCCTAATTTTGATGTTAAATCCCATGTATAATCGTGTAAAATAGTTGAAAATTGAAAAAATCACTTACCCAAAGATTGTAGAAGAAATTCCCTCTTCAAAATTGGCCTCTACCGAGCTTAGGGTTCCAAAAATGAGAGAATGTCTCCAAAATCCCATCTCCCAACCCTTTTACCAGGTGCAGATGTCGCATTTGCGACACAGGGTTCGCATTTGTGAGCCCTCACAATTGCGGAAAAGTGTTCGCAATTGCGAACCAAGGCAAAATCTACAGGCTTCGCAATTGCGACAAATGATCGCAATTGCGAATCAGGGCAAAAATCTACAAGCTTCGCAATTACGAACAAATGTTCGCAATTGCAAACCAAGGCAAAAATCTACAGGCTCTGCAATTGCGAACCAAGGAAAAAATCTACAATCTTCGAAATAGCAAATGGAATTTTGCAGTTGCGATACCTGAGCACCAGCAACACCAGCAATCTTTCCCGACACGGAGATGGGTATAACTCTCTCATACGACATCGGAATTTGATGATTCTTGTTGCTATGACTCCGTAATTATGATATAGATCTAATGGTTCAATCAAATCACAAATCAAAGGTCATTTTCTCAATATATTACCCTTTATACCCAAGAAAACGATGCTGAAACATCAAAAAAGAGCGCGAAACAACCCTAACACATAAAAAAAACACCTGAGCCCCCCGAGACCCTGTCCAATCACACAAACTATCTAAAAACATAACATGAACTTGCTCCCATGATCAAAATACCAAAATAACCTCTAGAATCACGAATCGGATGCAAAAACACATAAAAATCGCAATGAACTTAAAGAATTTTTAGAATTTCAACCACGCGTCCGAACCACATCAAATCAACTCCAGATGATACCAAATTTTGCAGACAAGTTCCAAATAATGAAACGGGCCTACTTCAAGTTCCAAAACTAAAATCCGAGGTTGATAGCCTTAAAGTCAAACCATGGTCAAACTTAGGAAAATTCCAAACCTTTAAATGCCAACTTTCCACAATAAGCGTTGAAATGCTTCCGGACCACTCGATACTCAATCTGAATATACGCCCAAGTCCAAAATCATCAAAAGAACCTATTGGAACCTCCAAATCCCGATTTCGAGATCGTTTACTCAAAAGTCAAACCTTGGTCAACTCTTCCAACTTAAAGCTTTCGAATTGAGAATTATTCTTCCAAACAAACTCGAACTTCCCGAAAATTGAAACCGACCATACGTACAAGTCATAATATATGAAGTGAAGCTATTCAAGGCAGCAAACCGTCAAAAGGGGCGCTAGAGCTCAAATCGACTGGTCGGATCGTTACATTCTCCCCCATTTAAACATACGTTCGTCCTTGAACGTGTCCTGAACCGCTCCGAAATTGTCCCAAACCAATGTTTTACACCTCGTGCACCTACCCATGCCACCACGATCAATGTTAGCACATTAGCTCGAGCTGGACTGAGGATCCTTCCTTTTTCCTTGGCCCACAAGCCTTAAAACCAAATTCCAACATACGGAATTCTCTATGAGACCTGATTCTAACATACGAACACCGTGTCAATCTCAACCCGCTGTACCAAATATGATCGCGCACCCATGTTGAAACTGCACAATGCACCGCGTAATTCATATGCCCGTAATAACATCCTCGAACCACAAAGTTGTAAATTCACGAAGTTGATGCCTGTAATATACCTCATAACACATATAATGAAAAACAAGGCACATAAGATAAATGTAAGGAACCATACTCAACATCTCACTGTTGTGGCGTGCAACCCGATCCACACATGACAATCAATAAGGAAATACCCACCATGCCATAATGCCCATACCCACAAAACACACGTATATCAACAACAAGTATGCCAAGTACATAACATTACTCTAGCTACAATGTCCGAAGCATAACTAAGGTGCAATAAATATCCTGTATCTCCAGAGTGATATTGCTCATATAACATCATAAGCTACACAGGATCACAACCTACATGGCATAATAGAGTATCACATAGAATAAATAATGACACGGAAAAAATCCAATGCTCGAAGACACATCCATAAGCAATGTTGTGTTAAATGATCACATACGACCTAGTGTAGAGCATATATTCACATTAGATCTACCAACAGACCTCAAGCCGATTTGAATCATCCCATATTGGGCGAATAACCTTTCAAGGATCCACAATTACCCTATTTATGACACATACGAGCAGTCGTCAAATCCGGAACAAACCTCCACAGCCCATAACCAAAGGAACAGAACGCCTCTCAGTCAAACCTCTCCCATTGGCGACAGTACTAAAATCTCCAGACCTAGTTTAAATCTCTAACAATCGAATGACTAACACGTCACACTGATACGATCTTCTCGTGGGATATACTCCTGATCACGTTCACAACACACGTCAATAAGAGATATGACACAGTCGTATGCAATAATAACTACCCAACTAGGAGTCGGAGTCGAATCCACTAGGAGTTATGATAGGAGTTAGGAGTGTATATTTGAAGCAAACAAATGGGTTATCTAAGATTGCACTTCCTCAACAAGGTTTTGTTTTCTATTTCTACTGTTACTTTAATGAATGCAAGATAAAGAAAATAGATTCTAGATAAATGTATTTGAGGTTTTTCCAATTGGATTAAAGGCATAGGGCTATGATCATAACCTAAGTTTTTGACTAATGGGATAGGTATTCTAATGCTTGTTTTGTTGTTTGGGGTGTCTTATAGCTCTCAACTCTACGTTACCCACTCAATATCTCTCGGTCAGAGAGTGATTTTGCCTAATTTGGCTTTCTCAAATCCAAATGGGTATCAACCAAAATAGTTGGTAAGAGCTGAAGTCGGGTTATTACTATCTCTAAGTTGAACCTTTTAATTAGGTTAATCAATCTCTCAATTAACCCAATTCCTTATTAGTTAAGTTATCCTAGACTAGGTCTCTCATTCTCAAGTAGAGACTAAGTCAAATAGGCATGAATCAATGTTTGCAACCATTAATTCTAAAATTGAAGCATGAACTAAGCTAAATAATCAACACCTAATCATAAACAAGCACTAAATTAGATACCCATAAGGTTTACACACTAGGGTTGGGTCAAAACCCTAGTAAAATTCTTGCTACTCATAATGAAAATTGCAGAAAGTAGAGAAGAAAAGCTAATTATACTCATAATGGAAGATTAAAATGATAAAATCTAATGTTAAAACACCAAAATAATGTAAAACTTCCTAAAGTAGTAAAGAAAAACGGCTACATCAGCTTCAGATGTTGAAACTTGACCTAATTTTGTGAAACTCGTCTATTTATACAGGGCCAAAAATCGCGGACAAAAATACCCCTTGGGAGGTTCTGCGGTCTCACAATTTCAAGTGTAGTCTGCATATTTCTTCAGCTGGCAGGAAGTGGAGTTCTGCAATTGCACATTTCTGAATTGCGACCGCGAGGCAATCTTCTACGGCCGCATATTTCTAGACTGCGGCCATGAGGTAGTCTATTGCGACCGCACAATTCTTGTGTTGTCCGCAATTCACAAAGGCTCCTGAACTTGATCTTTTTGCATACTCTCTAATCTTTGACTCTTAGCCCAGTTCTCCGGCCGCAGAATCCATCTCCGATCTGCACATTGCTGAATGTTCTATTAGATTTTTCTTCTTGGTTTGTGGCCACACATGGAATTCTGTTCTTCTGCGGGCCGCACATTTGTGCTTCTGCGCCCTTTATTGCCTTGTGCTTCAGAACACTCTTTTTTGAGTTGGATTTCATCTCTGGAGACCAAACTTCCAGCATTCCTGCAATTCTGCTAAATTTTTTTGTTTCGTGAACCCAATTCAATACTTTCGGACTAAAATAAAATCTAAAAGATGCTAATAAGCACTCAAAATCCCCACTTATCAACTCCTCCAAACTTAAATCTTTGCATGTCCTCAAGCAAATAAATTAGTTCCCACCTTCAAAAGTTTAGGGTCATTTTAGCGAGTCAAGAGGTGAGCCATCCATACATTAGTTGGGACTAACAATTATCCACATTACTCATGTATTATCAACAAGGCGAAAAGTTAAACATTCATGCACATATAGTTCTAATCTGACATTTGAGCTTCAAGAATTGCCTTTACTCATCAAGGACTCTTACTCTATCATGTAGGTCATGGTGGACTCCAAACTCTTCCACCTCTACTTTCCATTTGCCAAGCTCACTTAAGAAATTTAATACTCGATCCAAATATTTATGAAAGGTTTACTCATATCTCTCAAGAGAATGTCATAAGTACGGCTTCAAGTACCATAGGCTTTCCCCTCATGTAGATCACCACTAATGTAATATCACTTGGCTTGAAATCAAGTAGGACTTCTTTCGTGATGTAATGAAGGCTTTTGGATTAGGGTTGGATACAGTATGGGTGAGTGGTTACACCTTTCCTTAAGTACTCCATCTTTCATTTCTTGGCTCATACTTTGCAAATTCTTAGAGGCACTTTCTTTTCATTGGGGACTAGAGAGACTTAACATCACTCTTTCTTGATCATTTCATTCTTTTTCTCCTTTTTTGATTTCTCCATGTTTGGGATCATTACCTCTTTTTGAATCTATTCAACCCTTCCACTTATTCACTTTTTGCAATTTTCTTTTTGTTATTTTCTTTTCTTACCTTCTCTTCTCATAGAGATCATTTCTTTTCTCTTTTTGTTAGTTGATACCTTTTTCAAGTTCCTCATCTCTCCCCCAAACTTACGTTTTAAGCCATTTGTTTCATGAGAGTGTTAAGGAAAGCTCGGGCGTCTAGAGAGGGTCACGACCAAACTGGTAAAGGATTGTAACATGATTATCAAGTGAGAAAGGCTAGAGGCTCAAAGGGGTTGACTAGGGATAATGACATTGGTTGGCAATAGAAAACTCAAACGGGCCAAGGAGAGCCTACAATCAGTTCTTAAACCAAGCAAAACTTAGGATTTCGCCTTGAAACACATTCGGGGCAAGTTTTAGACCCTTCGCACGGATACTAGGACGAGCAACAATTCATCTCACCCCTCATGCAACCGGATTGTTAAAGAGGACAGAGTCGAGGGCCCACAATGATCATATTCAAGTTTAAAGATCACTATGGTCCAACTAAAGCGCTCGATAATTGCCAAAGTCAACACAAGAGTCACAAAGTCACTAACTAGAGCTATTTCTTTCAAAAATCTTGTCTCTAACTATAAGCACGTAGTTAAGTGTGTTGGTACCAATTGAAGCATGGTTGACTCTTCGAGCATGAATTAGTTAGGTCTTTTATTCATTACAACTACTATTACTACCTAAACACAAAAACGGACTCATTCCCATAAGAAGGTTGTCATGACTTCCATCGTTGGGACGAGTCACCTGGTTCACACAACAACTACTTTTGGAAAGAACCGTGGCATTAAGAAAAGTAAAGGCTTATTATCTACTAAAACATAAAAAAAAAAAAAAAGCTACTAAATCAAACAAAGGAGGTAATAAATCAAACAAAGAAGCTATTATATCAAATAATTAACTAATAAAGAAACAAAAATAAAGAAGCTAATAAGCAAAAACTACTGAAGATAGAATGAGTATACATAATGAGAGAAAGAGAGAGAATATATACATAATAAGAAATGAGAAAATAATATCAAGTTATTACAGGCCAAATGTCTCAGAATGTATCAAATATAATCAATAAACTCCATCCTCTCCCCCCCCCCCCC
>MCJB01036284.1:27929-61807 GCA_002018475.1 Nicotiana obtusifolia
TTTTTCCCCCCCCCCCCAATTTCCTTGATTGTTGTTGTTATGCCAATTCCTTTGATTGTTACCACTACTCTAATTTCCTTGGTTTTTATAATTCCAATTGCCTTGATTGTTTTGAGGTTTCCATTGTTGTTGGTTTAGGCCTTAGAAGTTGTTTTTTTGCCCTTGAAAGTTGTTCACATATTGCACCTCCTCTTCTTGTTCATTGCAAGAATCATCTTGATCAAAACCACTATCTTCTTGCACATAATTCTCCACTCGATTTTGCATTTGTGGACCTTTGGTCCTTCTTTTGTTTACCATCATATTCACCCCTTCCATGGAATTGACTTGCTTAGGATTTTGTACTTGTTGAAGTTGGGCCTTTGCTAGTTGATTTATGGTGGTAATCAATTCGTCAATGACTTGCCCATGGTTATGAAACTCTTTGTGAAGGTGGATTACGTTTGGATCACCTTATGGAACATTAGCCCGGGATTGCCACGCCGATGATGTTTCCGCCATTTCATCAAAAATCTCACACGCCTCCGCATACGGTGTAGTCATAAAGTTACCACCGGCAAGTTGATTCATTACACATTGGTTGGTTGTGCTAATCCCACGATAGAAGGTTTGTTGAAGCATGTTTTCTGTCATATCATTGTTAGAACATTCCTTGACTTGTTCTATACCGCTCCCAAATCTCGTGTGTGGTTCATTCGGCTCTTGCTTGACTGCCAAAATCTCATCTCGAAGTGTAGCCATGAGCCCCGGAGAGAAGAACTTAGAAATAAACTTTTCCGCCAACTCATCCCAAGTGTGAATGGAATGGTTTGGCAATCCTTCCAACCAATCTAAAGCTTTCCCGCGTAGAGAGAAGGGAAAAAGCCTTAGCCTTAATGCATCCTAGGAGATATTTGTTTGTCTGCTCCCCTAACAAGTGTCCACAAACCCCTTCAAATGTTTGTACGCATTTTGACTTGGAGCACTGGTGAAGAAACCTCGTTGCTCTAGAAAAGTGAGCATCACATTGGTGATTTGAAAGTTGTCTGCCCTAATATGGGGAGGGACTATTGCACTAGCATATCCTTCATTGGTAACACCTGGTGTGGATCTGCTCATGGTGGAGGTGGGGGTGGAGCAGGGACATTGTCATGAGGCACTCGACCACTTCTATTGGCTTAAGGTTCAAGTGAAACCTCATCAACTTGCTTATCCTCGACGTCCAAATCCCACAAAGGCAAATTTTTGAGCTCATTATTCACCATAGTTGTACCTACTATTTCTCAAACAAGTTAGTAACACGGAAGGAAAGGAAGGTATTCCAAAAACACACAGTATAAAGCTAACACCGTTTTAACTCCCGGGAAACGGCGCCAAAAATTGATCACGTACACAACACACCTCAATTAGAGATGTGACACGATCGTATGCAATAATAGTTACCCAACTAGGAGTCAGGGTCGAATCTACTAGGAGTTATGATAGGATTTAGGAGTATATATCTGAAGCAAGAAAATGAGTTATCTAAGATTGCACTTCCTCAACAAGGTTTTGTTTTCTATTTCTACTGTTACTATAATGAATGCAAGATAAAGAAAATGGATTCTAGATAAATATTTTTGAGCTTTTTCCAATTGGATTAAAGGCCTAGGACTGTGACCATAAACTAGGTGTTCGCCTTATGGGATAAAGACGTTAATGCTTGTTTTGTTGATTGGGGTATCTTATAGATTTCAACTCTACGTTACCCACTCAATACCTCGGTCAGAGAGTGATTTTGCCCAATTTGGCTTTCTCAAGTCCAAATTGATATCAACTAAAATAATTGATAAGAGCTCAAGTCAGGTTATTACTATCTCTAAGTTGAACCCTTTAATTAGGTTAATCAATCTCTTAACTAACCCAATTCTTGTTAACTAAGTTACCCTAGACTAAGTCTCTCTTTCTCAAGTAGAGACTAAGTCAAATAGGCATGAATCAATGTTTGCAACCATTAATTCTAAAATTGAAGCATGAACTAAGCTAAATAATTAACACCTAATTGGATCAAATCCCTAGTAAGGTTTACACACTAGGGTTGGGTCAAAACCCTAATAAAAGTCTAGCTACTCATAATGGAAATTGCAGAAAACAGAAAAGAAAAGCTAATTAAACTCATAATGGAAGATTAAAATGATGAAATCTAATGTTAAAACACCAAATAATGTAAAACTTCCTAAAGTAGTAAAGAAAAACGGCTACAGCAGCTTCAGATGTTCAAACTTGACCTAATTTTGTGAAACTCGTCTATTTATACAGGGCCAAAAATCACAGACAAAAATGCCCCCGGGAGGTTTTGCGGCCGCACAATTCCATGTGTGGTCCGTAGATTTCTTCAGCTAGCAGGAAATGGAGTTCTACGGCCGCACATTTCTGAACTGTGGCCGCGAGGAAATCGTCTGCGGTTCTGCGACCACACAATTCTTGTACGGTCCGCAATTCACAAAAGCTCCTTGACTTGGTCTTTTGCATACTCTCTGATCCTTGACTCTTAGCTCAGTGGTCCGCACATTGCTGAAAGTTCTGATATATTATTCTTCTTGGTTTGCGACCGCAGATGGAATTCTGTGGTCTGCAATTTCTTATGCAGCCGCAGAATTCCTTCTGCAGACCGCACTGTGCTTCTGCGCCCCTTATTGTCTTGTGCTTCGGAACACTCTTTTTTGAGTTGGATTTCATCTTGAGAGACCAAACTTCCAACATTCCTGCAATTTTGCACAATTTCATTAGTTTCAAGAATACAACTCAATACTTTCGAACTAAAACAAAAGCTAAAAGGTGCTAATAAGCAGTCAAAATCCCCACTTATCAATCCTCACAACCTTCTGCACTAGGAAGTAAAATCTGAACATTAGTCGCCATTGACCATGCTATTTCTATGGTGCTAGCCAAGCATCCGCATTTCAATATCCAACACTTCTTCCACCAAAATGGGCCATTCTCAAGCTGCCCGAAAATAGTGCTAGCATACTCTGAACATCTGAAATCCTCCCCCACTCCTCCAAGCTCGACATTCTTATCAAAACCGAACCGCATCCTTGATCCTCAACTTCCAATTTCCATACCGCACACTGCACCTATCATGCCGCTACGCGAGAGTCCAAGGATTTCATCATAAACCCTGAACAACCAGTAGAATAAGCACTTCATCGGCTAGAACCCCTTTGACTCCACTTAGTTCAGAAGAATAATTGCAACAGGCAACCGAATTCCTATAACCACAGAAGATGTAAACCTCAGGTCCTAGTCTAAACTGCCATAACTCTTCTGGGATCCATTTACACATCACATAACAATCAGAATCAAATACCTCCAAATCAATCAAATCACGGAGGCTGTCAAGCCTGCACGTACAGCCACAAATCACCTATAGAGTCTTACCACACCCAAGGAACCGACCTTTCCCTTAACCATGATGATTCAACCCACTACTAACCGACTCAACTTCTTCCAATTTACTCTTGAATTTCCTTTGAAATAATAATTCCATTCAAACACATAACGGACCTCAAACAACACTCATCCCGAGTGACCCAAATCACAAGACTACCTTGTCTCCATACCCATGAGCCATCTCATACCTTCTTCATGCACTCAATAGTATTTCCAATTGATACACCCGTTTTGAAAGACCTTCTGCAAATCCGAAGTTTTTTCCTTCCATATCTCGAACATCACACCGCAGATCCGGTGACATTCATAGAAATAATCCAAGTCTCTTTCACACCTCGCTGCAAACTAATTCCTTAGCCACACGACGAACTCGAAAATCCTTAGGCATCGCACTTTACTTCTGGAACCCACTAAAACAATTGTTAAGAATCACCCACTCTAACCTGGTCCCGAGTATATAGCCAAACGCTGGTGCTCCATTAGCATATGAACACTTCCAAAGAAGCAACCTGATGAGTTCTTTTCCTTGTACATCACATCCACCTGAAGCATAAATTCTGAGTCATCCCAACACCTGCACATGAATCGATAAGGCGAGATGTAGCACACATTCTTCAAGTCATTTGTCCGAATTACCCCTGATGTTTCCTTTTCTTAGTCATAATTAATCTACCAATGCACCGACAACTAGAAACTGTAAAAGCACACAACTACGTGACCCAATCGTAAACAGTGGGCTTCCCCACTTAGCTTTACACTACAATCACATAGATCCAGACCCTACTACAACTTCTTCCTAGTTATCATGATCTCACACCGTTACTCGGCCAGCTTCTCGCGAGCTCTTGTTGCACCAACCATACACATCTCGAATTATCAGCCACCATCGCATGCTCAATCTCCTAGGGGTCATACCGTCTTCTTCAAGCAAATCGAGCTCACATTGCAATACATGCATCCCATGTTGGGCGAAAAGTAGAACTCTTCGTAAGAACCTTATCAAAATCACGCAACAACTAACCTGCTCATAGGACATAGCCCACATGTGTAACCTCATATCGACCTCCTCCAACGTCATTGTTATAGTTATATCCATCCTAAAATCAAAATCTCCCTGGGTCCACACTGATCCACTGGCTGTAGAATTCTTTCATTCTTTAACACCACCTGAAGGCCCCCGCAGTAGGTTTGAAACTCGAAGTTGTATTGCATCCAAAACAATGATCGAATACTCATATTTTCCTATATCCAAATCAAGCCCTTCTCATTGCATTCAAAATTCCTAAGCACAAAGACACCTCAGGGATCATCTCCCTCAAACCATCAACACTAGAGACCCCGGTTCAATCTTGAAGCCGCAACACATAGCCATATCTGATAACTTCTTCTTAAGCACCATCTCTCACCACCATGCCCATAGGCAAACAAATGAAGACCAACATGCCAATGAGCCTCAGTACGTTCAATCAAGGACGGCAACACCACGATTTAACAAAAATTCCACCAAATTTGGAGATATCAAATCTCGACCATAGGAAATACCAACACTAGGCTGAAATGACAGAATACTCCTCCACAAGGCGAAGATAATGGTTCGCTCGCATCTGCAGGGAAAAGCATCCTGCACTACATCTGTAATATCTTCACAACTCGTCGGTGCTCAACGACAGCAAATGCCCGACGTCACGTATAAATGAGTAGGAAGGAATCGAAAGCACAAGCTTCAACGAAATCAAGTAGTAGGATGAGGAATCAAGGAAGGGAAGTTCTCCTAACAGCCATGTAGCCTCTCGAAAATAGTACAGACGTCTCCATACCAATCTGCAAGGCTCTACTAGACTTGTTCATGACTCGTGAAACTTAAGTGAACCTAGTGCTCTGATACCAAGCTGTCACGATCCAAAACCCACTATAGGTCATGATGGCGCCCAACTTCGCCGCTAGGCAAGCCAACAGTGAACTACCAACTTAATTGTTCATCTTATTATTTTTAAAATCGGGAATCTTATTAGATAGAGAGATTGATACATCAAAAATCATAGATACGTATGATCTAAGTAAAATATAAGGTAAAAATGTCTCAATAGTAAGAAAAATCATAAATAAATTCTAGAACACACCACAACTCGGTGTCACAAGTGCATGAGCATCTACCAGGAAGTACAATAACAATACAACATCTATCGGGAATAGAAGATAGACATGATAATGAAAATAATTATGATGGAGACTCTGTATGCTACGGATCATAACATGGGATGCAGCTCACCGTGAAATCCCCGCAATAGCTACGTCTTTGCGCCCAAAAGACCACCATAAATATATACCTGCACAATAAGTGCAGAAGTGTAGCATGTGATGTAAATCAACTCATACCCAGTCAATAACTAGCCTAATCCCGGAGAAATAGTGACGAGGGGTCGACATCGAGACTTACTAGTGGTCCAATAAATCAAGTACAGTAGAAAGTAAACAAGTATGAAGCATGTAATTAAACAGTAAAAACAAATAAAGGTACATGATACGATCCCCCTCTGAACAGTAAACACATGTCCTCAAATATTGCTTACCTCCTCAAATGGAGTATATAACGTGGTCCCCACCAGATAAGTCATCACAACTCAAGTCAGGAAAACTCACAGATACACTAGCATCTTGTCAAATATTATGTACGATTTTGCCAAGGTGAACAGCCCAATCCCATAAGAGTATTTCATGAAGTTGACGAGGCGAACAGCCCGATCCCATAGGATTGTGACATATGATATTGCGGAGGCGAATGACCCGATCCCATAGGAGTGCGTTACATGATTCTGCCGAGGCGAACGATCCGGTCCCATAAGAGTGTGTTACATGATACTGCCAAGGCGAACAACCCGATTCCATAAGTGTCTGGTACAATATCCTGCCGAGGGGAACGACCCGATCCCATAAGAGTGTTTCATGAAGTTGTCGAGGCGAACGGCCCGATCTCATTAGAATATGAAGCTTTTACGGGTCTTTGATCTCGTTCACAAATATACGTGTGAGTTATGAGATTCAAGAAAATTTTCTGACGGATACGCACAACGCGGAAGAAATTAGTAAGGGAAGTACAATTTCTACGGCTAAACAAGTAGCTCGTCAAGTATCTAAAATAGTCCATTAATTTACGCGAGTCTAGTCTTAGGTCATAATGTGAATTAAAGCAATTGAACAGGCAAGAATAACGCAAATAATACAATTAAAGCATGGCATGAGTCTAAGTCTACTCGGACATAATCAGGAATTCTAGTATACGCATAGACACTCGTCACCTCATACATGCGTGGCTCCCACAACATGTAGCAAATAATAAATATAACACCTATGGGGTAATTTCTCCCTTAAAAAGTTAGACAAAAGACTTACCTCGCCTCTGAAGTTTCATAACCGGCTCCGACGCCTCTCTAACATCTCAAACCGATGCCCATCGATCCGAAACAAGTCAAAAAAAAGTGAAAACTAATAAACACATATTCCAACACTCATAATTAATCAATTTATAATAAATTCCCAACTCCGCTCGAAAAGTCAACAAAGTCAACCCTCGGACCCACATGCCCAGATTCTGAAAATTTTTGTAAATAAATGTTACACATAACCTCACGAGACCATACATGCATTTTGTTTAAAAGTCTGAGTTTAAATCGACTCTCAGCACTCAAATTCTCATTTCTCAAAACATAGCTAAAGTTGCTTAAAATTTCACTTTGATTCTCCTAATTTTGAAGTTAAATCCTATGTATAATCATGTAAAATAGTTGGAAATTGAACAAAATTACTTACCCAAAGATTTTAGACGAAAATCCCTCTTCGAAACTACCCCCTACCAGGTCCAGATGTCGCATTTGCGATACAAGGTTCACATTTGTGACACAGGGTTCGCATTTGCGAGTCCTCGCTATTGCGACAAGTGTTTCGCAATTGCGAACCAAGGCAAAATCTACAGGTTTCGCAATTGCGACAAATGTTCGCAATTGTGAACCAAGGCAAAAAATCTACAAGCTTCGCACTTGCAAACAAATGTTCGCAATCGCGAACCAAGGCAAAAATCTACAAGCTTTGCAATAGCGAACCAAGGCAAAAATATACAATCTTTGAAATTGCGAAGGGAATTTCGTAGTTGCGATACCTGAGCACCGGCAATCTTTCCCGACACATAAATGGGCATAATTCTCTCATACGGCATCGAAATTTGATGATTCTTGTTGCTATGACTCGTAATTATGATACAGATCTAATGGTTCAATCAAATCACAAATCAAAGGTTGTTTTCTCAATATAGTTTCCTTTATACCCAAGAAAATGACGCTGAAATATCAAATAAGAGCGTGACACAACCCAAATACATCCGAAACACACTCCAGGCCCCCGAGACCCTTTCCGATCACACAAACCATTCTAAAAATATAACACGAACTCGCTCGCACGATCAAAATAACAAAATAACCTTTACAGTCATGAATCAGACATCAAAACGCATAAAAATTGCAATGAACTTCAAGAATTTCTAGAATTGCAACCAAATGTCTGAACCACATCAAATCAACTTCAAATGATACCAAATTTTTCAGACAAATTCCAAATGACGAAACGGACCTATTCCAAGTCCCCAAACCAAAATCCGAGCCTAATAGCCTTAAATTCAAACCATGGTCAAACTTAGGAAAATTCCAAATCTTTAAATGCCAACTTTACACAATAAGCACCGAAAATGCTCCCGTACCACTCGATACTCAACCCGAACATACACCCAAGTCCAAAATCAGCATATGAACCTAATGCAACCTCCAATCCTGATTCTGAGATCGTTTACTGAAAAGTCAAATCTTGTTCAATTCTTCCAATTTAAAGCTTCCAAATTGAGAGTTATTCTTCCAACCAACCCCGAACTTTCCAAAAATTGATACTGATCACACGTACAAGTCATAACACATGAAGTGAAGATGTTCAAGGCTTCAAACCGTCAAACAACCGATGGAGCTCAAAACGACCGATCGAGTCATTATAAAAGGCCTCCTCTGAGAAAGGCCCTGTAAAATACAATTGAAAATAGAAAAGTTCAATACATGTGAACTGAAAAAAGTAGTTTGTGCACAGATTAAGTTAAAATGAAAAGATGGAACTAAGAGCATATTGTGCAATGTCATATCAGAACTGAGGATTAGGGACTTGGTAGATATGACTTTTACCTTATATCTATTAGGTAGAGTTATTAGGAAATGTGTGGTTACAGGTTTGAGGTTGTGAAGAAGATGCTTGTGAGGGGTCATATGATTTGTCGCACCAGAATCACGATCCAAGGATTCATACATAAATTTGATACTCCGGATGCATGAAATACTACAGAATGAACCTCAAGCTGGTTATACACACCTGCAAAGTTGGCAAATCCTGTGTTGTCAGTAGCAATGAAGTCAAGATGAGAGATAGGAGAAGTGTGAACATGTTGGAGCAAGGCCATAAGATGTTGATACTATTCCTTGGTAAATCCATGAGCAACAACATCAGAGGGACTGGGATTGAGAAAGCTAGAACTTGGACCAGAACTCTCAGATTGAACACAAGCTGCAAATCTCCTACTTTTTGTAAACTTGAAATCTGAAGAAAAAAAAACATGCAACATGTAGCATTATTGATGGTGTGCCCAGGTTTTTTACAGTATTTGCATGTCATATTAGGAGATGGACCAGAAGTTTTCATTGACTCAAACTGAACCCTCTGATTGAAAACTCTATGGTTGTTGATAGGACCAGTTGTAGCAGTAAAAGAGGCAGAATCATTTAAAAAGCTGGGAATGGGAGCAGAAGTCTCTT
Source organism: Nicotiana obtusifolia (assembly GCA_002018475.1). Classification (NCBI taxonomy): domain Eukaryota; kingdom Viridiplantae; phylum Streptophyta; class Magnoliopsida; order Solanales; family Solanaceae; genus Nicotiana; species Nicotiana obtusifolia. The sequence goes on from MCJB01036284.1 coordinate 37,178, forward strand.
TCTATTTATTCATCATGCTTAAGCATAGGGTATGCTTTGCTCAAGGAAGGAAGGGATGGCATCATCAGAATATTGCTTTTATAGGTGGAGTATGATTTATTTAAACCACTAAGGAATTGATATATCTTCTACTCCTCAGTGAACTTAGGTGATGCTCCTCAAGAATACACTGGTCCAACATAAACAGTGCTAAGTTCATCCTAGAGACCTCTCAACTTAGTGAAGTAGGTTGCAATATCTAAGAATCCTTGAGAAGCCGCACTAATTTCTCTTTAGATCTGGATATACTTAGAACCATTTGAAGTACCAAATCTTTCATTAATATCAGTCCAGATGTCCTTAACAGTATCAAAGCATACTACACTATTTGTTATGTCCCTAGACAATAACTTATATATCTATATCATTGCATCATCCCTAAAATTGATAGTAAGGCGAATCAACTTGTGGTTTGGATACCTTACCAGTAATGAGATCTAGCTTATTTTTGGCAGAAAATACAGTCAACATATTTTTACGCTTATTAGCAAAACCAGTTCCATTAAACGAGGGAGACACCTGATGAGTACTCGGATTATCTGAGGGATGTACATAAAAGAGATGAGAAATTAGGATAGTGAAATCATCAAAAATCCCAACTGTAGAAGATGAAAACTTCAAGACTACCCATAATGAAACCCTAGATATGCAAAGTTTTTAAACAAACCATAGGTAGGATAAGTTCGAGCAATTTTGACAGTAATGCTATGATGGAAAGAGTTATTGTCCTCCTTTAGGACTTAAAGGAGTAAAAGCCTTGAAATTTGTCGAGAAAAACAGCAACGAGGGGCAACCGTCCACCAATCGAGCAAAACACACCACTACCGTAAATTGACCCAAACACATCGGAGAACTACCGTATGAGATTGTAAAGTGTCCATTGAAACCTAGGAATCTACGGATACCCAGCGGAATCGAATACCAAAAAACTGACAAAGAAGAAATCTCCGGTGGAAGTCGATGAAACTACTGTCGATCGGAAGAGCGGAGCCAAAATCAACGGATGTTAGGCTCCGATACCATGTTAATGTGAGAAATCATCTCACAATTTAAAAATGAAACGAGAACAATATGAACCCTAACAGTAATGAAAAGAGGGAGAAGAGAGAAGACGAAAGAGGGAAAATATTTGTTATCTCATTATTTCAAGAATGTTCCAATGTACGTACATTTACAATACAAATGAAATGAATATAATGAAAAATATAGAACCGGACGGGGTATACAATTGGCCCCTTATGTTCAACTAAAACTATGCAGGCCCAATATTGTCAACAAAACATTTGGGGGATGTTTGCACCAGAGAAAAATTAATATTGAGATTCAACTTTTCAATAAAATATGTAGTATTATATCAGATAGGACATAATCACTCAATCAGATATCATTTGGTTAAGGTTGATTACATTGTTAGTTCTTTTTGAATATACTATCAACCATATAAGATATAAAAATATATAAACACTGTCTTGGTGTACAACACTCAAAGTTGTCGATGGGTAAATAAACTAACAACAACTATGTATTGATTTCATTACTTGGTAACGACTCTATACAAATTCTAGACAGTGAATGTGTATGCTCAATTATTCCACCTTCACCTACTCTCCCCACTTTAGTGTTCATCTGTTCTACTTTTATATCAACTTATCTGTTTGCCTATATTTTTTAAATATTTTTTTGAAAAGTTTTTCGACAAAGAGTTTGTTAGGTGTCTGAATAATTCTATGTTTTATTCTATTTAAAAATAAAACACATAGAAAATGTGTCGAGACAGTCTTTAAATTAAAAGGTTCACTAAACAAACACAATTAAAAACAAAATTCACTAATTTTATAGTAATAGTTTGCATAGACAAATATCACAGTAAATTTTAATAACCAATTTTATAATAATATGAAAAATAGATAATGAATTTTTGGCTAAAGAAATATATAAAAGGTCCAAACGTGCAATTTTTGAGGGTTTTGAGTTTGACCACTATTTAAAGTATTTAGATATATAATATATTATTTGGTAAAACATACATGACGAGCTCTTGGTGTATATGATTTTCTGCTCGTATTCTATCAAATTATAGTAAAGTTTAAGATATCATCCCGCAGAGATTGAAACCACCTAGACTACAGATTCGTATTGTCTTTATCACTATTTGAAAGAATTAAATTGGTAAAAGGAGTTGTTCTTAATAATGTACATAAATAAAAAAAAAAATTGGTTTATTAAATATAAATAGAGGTTGGAATATTTTGAATCAGCAAGATAAAATCATTATAATAAGACCAAAATTCTATTATTTTTTTTTTGTTTAATGAAATGATTGCTTATTTCTAATCCAAACAAATTACATAAAAGTAACCAATTAATAATACCTCTTTCGATTAGTGTAGTCAATAGATTAAGAGTGCAACAGGGACATTGTTTAAAGAATGATCACTTATTTCTAAGTAATCACTCCACATAACAACAATACATAAATAGCACTGCTCACGCTTAGTGTTATCAATTTATTGACGGTTAGTGACATTAAACAATAATTGACTAATAACACCTCCAATTAAAGTAATGGCTCCAAACAAGAATTATCTTAGTTGAGTGCATCAACTAAGAAAAAGACTCTTTCGATTAGCCTTTGCTAAATGAATAAACTTGTTTAAATCTTTCTCTTTTCCTGAATAAGAAATAAAGTAACAAGATAAAGATTTTGGTAAGTGTATATAATCATATCAAATAATTTATATAATCAATATCAAATACCTTGGTGTATAGAGATGATAAAGAAAAAATCTCAACATAGGAAGATAATAAAATTAAGATAATTATTATAATACTTTTATATAGCTTCATCTAGTATCCCAACCAAAAATAATTGCTCTATTATGGAGAAAAGATTAAAAAAAAAAATACTATTCCTACAATAAAAAAAATAACTTTTAAAACTAAAACAAAGCCAATATTAAAATTGTTGTTCTCCTCACAAGAATGGTTCCCCTGGCTTTTACTAAAAAGTCATGCCTATTTATATAAAATTATACTCGTAAAATTCCCAGGGATGTTATCCTAGGATTGGGGATGACATCCTAGCTCTTGAATCAATTTCTTCTAGGTGCCTCTTTCTACGGATGATATCCTTAGAATTGAGGAGGACATCCTTGGATAGGGGATGTCATCCTTAACTATTTTGTTGTCTCTTCTTGAACACTCTTCTTTCTTCTCCTTTTCTTTTCTTTTCTTTTCCTGCAACATTTATTAACAATTATACAGATATTGAACAAAAAGTCATATCTATAAATAAAGTATTTGTTTATTTAATATAACTAGTTTTTATGCTCGTGCGCTGCACGAATATCTTAAGTCAAGTTATCATTTGTTAGAGTAATATAATAAACTAATTAATGTATCTAATTAACTACCATTGTTGATAAATTAATATGAATTAGAGCTTCAGTTTAAAGAGTTTAATGTTTAGCTAGTTTACTTCAAAATATTAAATATTGGACAGTCCTAATGTATTACGATTTTATTCAATATGAAATGATTTATGTGAAAATATTAAAGCCTAATCCCAATAATTTCAATTTCTTTCGGTCCAATGTGATTTAGTCTTGATCGTGCGTTGTAAATATGATCCTATAGTCGTTTCTTTGATCTAAAGTTATGCTAGCTTATAATTATTAATATAATTATCTTATTAATAAAAAATAAAAAAGTTAATGTCCGGAACATAGAAAAGAGGGTCAAAATCAGATTTCTAAAACTATAAAATCAAAGACAAAACCGTTTAAGGACGTTGGATTTGTAATAAAATACAGTATAAAATGTACAGAAATTCTTTTGAATAACAATGTGTTGTTAGTTTCGGATAACAACTCAAAATGTTTAAGAAAATAAAATTAGTCGAACCTTTGTTTTTCACATCTTGGATTTCAAACGAAAACTAAAAAGTTGCTTCAATTTTGTAAACTAATTATTATTTTAATGTTAATATTTTGAAAATATCTGACTGTATACAATTGAACTAACTTCCTTCAATTCTAACGCATTTGTTCCACGTTTAGCTAGAGGAAAGTTTAGAATATTTAGTTTTAGGATTTACTTTTTCTTATTCATTCATAATTCTACTTCTTCCATTATCAAGTCCCTATTCTGCTACACCTTTTCATCCTAGTGTGTCTATTTTCGGTTGTGTCCTTCCATTATAAGTTCTTGTCAAAACTAATATAAATAGTTAAGGGTATAAAAGTCGATTAATATTTTAGAAATATTTTAGTTACTCAATATTTTGCATGAAACATTCGTGCTTTTATCATAATATAGATATATACCTAAAATATACATAATATATACTTATAAATACACAAAGGGAAAAATCGACTAAAAGATTATCTTGATTTGTCTTATTCTTACTTTATTCTCATTTTTATTTAAGAAAAAAGGAAAAAAGAGAATATTAGAAATACTAACATATGTATGGACTAACGGCCCACATTAGCAGCTTTAGTAGATACATAAAATGATCACCTTTAGTAGCTATCATTTTTTGCATTGAAGAATGTAAAGCTTATTTTAGAGAAAAAAAATAGTGCGAGATTCAAATTAAGCCTGTTAATCGGCCGGGTCAGCCCAATTACAGTCCGGTTCAACCTGATTCAGCCCGGTACGCTAGGAGGTGGGACGGGTTGGGTGAGGGTTGGAGAGGGGGGAGCCGGGCTTGAACGAACATTTTTTTGGCTAGCGGTGCACCGGAACCCGGTTAGCCCGCTAACCCTTCTAGCTCGGTTTATGTTGTAATTAATTTTTTTTTAAAAATTTTGACCGTTGCCAATGGTCAAAATAAAAAATGACCGATGGGCAACGGTCATTTTATGCACTTTTAGCCATTTCGGCCTATCCCCTTACTAAAATAGCCCCTCCATCCCCTAATAATTGATAATTTACATTCTTAACCTTTTAATAACTATAAATAGCCCCCCTCTTCTTCATTTTATTCACAACTTGTTTTCTTCTTCTACTCTAATTATCTCTCAATTCCCTTTTGATTATTGAATTACTTATTGCTCTCAAGTTCTCAATTAATTAATATTTCAAGTTTTATCAATTATTTACGGTAGCCAACAAAATTACAATTATCAAGTGAAGTGTGGTTATTATTTTTGTTAGGTTCAAGCTAAATCATGCCCCGTGCTTCTAGAGTGCGTTCACATATTTGGGAACGCTTTGAGGTGGTAGAAGAAAATGAAGAAGTTCGCAAAGTAGAGTGCAAGAATTGTGGTCGAGTCTTTAATGTTCATCGAAAGTGGGAGGGCACAGCTAGTTTAAGGAGGCATATCAAGGGTTGTCTTGTGCGTTCTTCAGAAATTCGTATTTAAGTTCTTTGGGTTATTTTGAATTTGTTAGACTTATTTAAGTTTAATGTGTTAGTTTATAAGACAAGTTAAATTGAAGTATTATTATGCAATGAAAATATGAAATGAAAGCCTTTGAAGTTTGATCCTTACATATTGGTCTTATTAAATAATTTTATGTAGCCACTTAATTTCAATTTTCAGATTTTAAAATTCAAATTTCAAATTTCAAATTTAAAACTTTAAACTTTAAAGTTTAAAAGTTTAATTTTATGTCTTAAAATACTTATTTTATTATTTAAAAGTTTGCAAACATTTAAGTAACAATTACATTGAACAAGGAATATAATACACTAAAAAAAAAAAGTTTCCAATAACCCGAACCTGGATAGGCCCATCAAAACTCGAAATTTCCCCGCCCTCTACCAGTCCGGAAATCCAGCTCACTAATCAGCCCGCTCCACTAACTGGACGGACTATTTTTTTCCATGTCCCACCCGTCCGATTAACACCCTTAAATTGAAATTCACTTCATGTTAAGTCAAAGGATACCTTTGTCTTATCACTCCCATTCTTGACATTTTTGATGATTTTTTTCTTGACAACAATTTAGTCTATGCAGAAAGAGTCCACTTACAGATGGCCTGATGGCCCATTCAGATTCCTAAAAGTTCCAAAAGGAACTCGAAGGACGTTTCAAATAGTCTCTTGTGCAAAGGGTGATTTGCACAAATAGGATCATTCGGTGCCACAATTAAATCTTAAAAAATCAGCCTTCAGCCAGAAATTTGGGAAGCCCTTATGGTAATCGCCAAAATTTTTATATGGTGAATCAAAATTTTTCATATGACAATTATCAAGATTTGCTATAAAATATGATAATCGCCAAAATTATTCATACGGTGATCGCCATAATTGCCATAAAATATAGCAATCACAAGAATTTTTCATATAGAAAAATTATGGCTACTGCCAGAAGCACTTCCCCAAATTAGTTAAAGGCTATTTTCCTAATACTTTTCTTACCATGGTCAAATTATTAATAATGGCCCTAAAAAGGTCCACCCATGTAATTTCTGAAATTTATAACTCTTTGATGTTCTTAAAATTAATAAGTACCTACAATTATTTTTTAAAGTTTCGATGAATTCATGTCAAACAACGTTTCCGGGATAAGGCCATTTATACCAAAAATGTTGAATTAGAACACCTATGATGGTTGAGAATATTCTACTTTAACTATCAATACTTCAAAGAAGTTTTTGTTTGGTGTATATTTTGTTTACTTACTGCAATAAAAAATTGAATTATGTTCTACTGGCATAATTTAATAAAATAGGTCATCAATTATGTATTATACGGATAAGCTAAAATTTGTTATTACATGCTAGAAAATAGAATGTATGAATGCTGACTCTTATAAGCTTGCGAAGCATTGCATAACTAATGTTTACGTGACCATAAGCAAGGAATGTTGCGTTAATCGTTGGATGAATAAGATTGCTTCATTTTTAGTCGTAACTAAATATTTTGAGTTTAAGTCCTGAAATAGAGAAACTTTTAATAGGAAGTCCATTCCTTTTAACGGGTCATATACAGTGAAATTTTTAACTAGTTAGACAAGTGACTTTTAAACACCGAATGACTTTTAGAAAAAAAAAAATGAAATACCGTACCATGACTAGTTTGGGCAAAAAAATCTAGAAACAAAGGTTGAACTGATTGAAGCTGCTGAAAGTAAACTAATAGGAGTATTGATAATTTCAATTGGGATATACCTTTGATAAGTAATTTTAAGAGAGAAAAGTTATATCAAAAACTTTTTTCTTTTGAAAAATAATTGGTCATTGGTCGGAGTATCCACATTGGGAAGTTTGAGACAGCACCTTTGGTACTTAATTCTTTCAACTTTGGAGATTATTAGATAGCTTAATAATTCATGACAATTGGCAAGTGGGATGGTTAGCCGTATAATATTTCTATTGTTAGAGCTAAAGGATGTGGTTGGGGTATAACATGTGAGAGTGTTATTGATATTTCACACTTTGAAGTATAAATATTCACTATAATACTGTTTGTTGGAAGAAAGAGAACCCTTCATCCTTGATCCTATTTCCTCTGCCATCGCCTCTAAATCAAAGGTTTTTGGTTCAGATTCTAAGAATGAAAATATTTGTAATAAAAAGCATAACCCTTTTAATATGCCTTTATACAACATAATTAATTTAAATTAGTCTGACCGATGAATTCCAAATAACATATGATTAAAAAAAGTACAAACTTCTTTTTTTCAACATTTAAGGAGCCATTTGGTATTATAATACCTTATGCCTTTTTTTCGTATGAGAACCATATAATATCATTTAATAAATAAAAAGATCAAGTGAACATAAAAGTTACATATTCGAGTATCATTGGTATCCAAAAATTAAGGTCTTAAAAGATATCTTTAATTTTTTTTGTTTTGTGTTCATGTTAAACTCGTTCATCATCCAATAAAAACAATAGTCTTGTTATTCTTGTAGAAAGTTAATTAATAGAATCGATACCATTCTTCAGTGGCCTTTATACATAAGTAATACGTATCAAGGTTTAAGTTAAAAGAAATTACTTCTAACATAAAGAGGTTTAATTTCCAATAAATTGAAATCAGAAAGCAACAGCATGAAGCAAATGGACAAAAAGCATTTAATACTAAAGAGAGATACTTAGTCCTACGAGTCTATACCAAATCCTAGTGATAAATGACATCATTTATGTATATTTCCTCTTCCCATTATTTGCAGCTAATACTTTGGAAGCAACAAAACTTTGTTAATCAAACTTGCGAATGTTGTGTGCACTGTGTAATTAGGCGCCCAACATGGTTGGTAGCCTAAAGCAAAATCTCAATAAGAGGCCCTAATTTATTAACAAAATAAATTTATATATTTTTGTTTGAAGTCTATTTTTTTTAAAATTCTTTTTTTAGATTTAAAGATATTAACAATTTTCTTATAACGAGTTATTCTAATAAGTCTTTTTTAACTGATAATATAGGTAATTCAATCCATTCAATTTCTCCTAAGACATTGTTGATTTTATGCAAAACTGTTATAGGTTTATGAGCAATATAGGTATTTGGAAAAAAAAAAATTCTTGTTATACCGATCAGAGTTTATCTTTTACTTCTACTATTTCCTTTAATGTTATATAATTTAAAAATAAGTCTAAACTACCATATCATACTATTATGTTTTTATCAAGGCTAACACAATATTTTTTTAAAGATTCTTATCAACTAGTAATCTCAAATTTTACCCACTAAATAAAAAAATTAAAGATATCTTTATACCCTTTAGATTATTCAAATCTCAACGACCAATGTCAATAAAAAATTAAAAACTTTCTTTTTCTTTTTGTATTAATTTTTTACTTTTTAACGTTAAAATACTCAATTTTTATATAAAAAATTAAAATTAGTATCAACGAAAAGTGAGGCACCAAAATTTGAGGGCCCTAAGCCATTGCTTGGGTTGTCTTACCCTTCAGCTGGCTTTGATAGAGAGGTAATGTTAATAGATAAGACGACTTTTCTTACGCAATACAGATGTAGATAAACAATTCTAACTTTTTTGTCATTGGAAGCCAAGTTTATCATATTTCCGTGTCCAAGGAAGGGGTTGTGGAATTACCCGTGTTTCCAAAGGCAGGGTAAGGTTATCCAAATCCAACATCTTATTTGATCTTAGCTTATTTTGAAGTTGAGTAAGGAGGAAGGACGAATCCATATTACAATAATCTATCTTATTATTCACGATATATAAAATACTTACTATATGATTATGTTATTTCTTTTTCAGTAAGCCATTAAAGAAATTTACCAAAATCCAAGGGGGATTTCATAATCAGTCCTAAATCCAAAAAGAGGGGGCATTATAACACCAAACACAAGGCAACAAAGTGATTACATTTGAATTCGCGCTATTACTACAAAGGCTGCAATAGACCAAAAGAGCAACAAAATATGCATACAATACAGCGTTAAATTAAATAGCAGCGTCCCGAGTCCCGACCAAGCTTGAATTTGAATCCTCAAATACTGCCATAAATAACGCCATCTGCTCTTCTCTTACCCCACCACCTCACTCCACTAATCCATGAAAGTTTATGCTATTAAATAATGAAAATCCAACTGTTATATTCAAATTACTAGATCTGAAACTTCAGATTTGGATCTACACTGACAAAATGGGCTCGAGTAGTAGTAAGAATACTGCAACTGATTCACCGCTGCCGCCGGCGACTTCATCTTCATCTTCGTCGTCGACAGCGGTCGTTCGGAGGTCTCGATCCACTCGGAGTAAAGTTTTTCAGTCCTCCTGTCTCGGATCTCGCGATTCTGACAACGAAGCAACACAGGTCTTGCTTTTTGTGTTCTCGTTCTGTGAGTTTCAGCATGCATTGATGTTGTACATTGTGCCTAAATGGTTGTACATTCTGGCTGTTTTTTCACGGTACAAAAAGGGCAGCCCCGCGATGCGCCGGACCTCAAGGTCTGGGAAGGAGCCGGATCACAAGGGTCCCAACATTACCCTGCCTGCCTTTGTGCAAGAGGCTGTTTTCGTGGCTCGAACCCGTTACCTCCCGGTCATGACAGCAACTTTACCGGTTAACTCCCTCCGTTTTTTCATTGTATGCTTTATGCATATTATGATACAGAAATCGAGTATAAACTAGTTTACTGCTAATGTACAACAGCTTTGTAGTTTTCTAGCATCCTGCATCTAACGGCATGCATAGAGGTTGTTCATTGTGCTTTCTTAGTTGTACTTATGGCTCTAGAATTGTTAATACCTAGAATTGTATTTATATTTTTACGCTGCACAGTTAAACATGGAATTTAGTATGAAATACTAAATTTTTCATGTAAGTTTCTTTTTAGTGCTTTAGATTATACGATAGTTTTATGTTAAAGGTTCTCGGCCTTGGTGAGCAGAGTTACCCGGTACTTGTGCTGGTGGGAGATAGTAGGCATCCGGTGGTAAAGTTGACTTGCGCTCAAGCTGGTCCGGACACCACTGTCATAAAAATAGAAATCTTATGTTATATGGTCCTGATTGCTAAAAATAGTTAGGAAGAGTGGAGGCAGGGCTGTGGGATGGGTGGGTGCAAATGATTGTTACATAGTTGACGAGGAACGCGTGCATGATTCATGCAGGATTTGATGTCTTTTAATTTGAATACCTCTGCAATATCTTTTTCTGATTCATAAACTTGTATTCAGGCTTCGGAACATCAAACCAAAAGAAATGGGGTTACTGGTCCTTTTTTGAGTGAGTCTCAATCAGGAGGAAGAAAGACCGAATGGAATGGAAAGGTTAAAGTTAAGAAGCATGATGAAAGATGTGTAGACTCCAATATTGAGCTTGATGATTGGGATGAATCAACCTTATCTGATACTGTGGCTAGGAGAGGTGACGCTTCTTCTCGAGCTTCCTCATCTAGATCATCGAATCCTTCTGGTCGTTTCCTCCCCCGCTTCAGTTTTCGTCCTGGCAACATGAGCTTCCAGCTGAGCAGAGCAAATAGTTTAGGGTCAGCAAGGTCCCTTTTTGCATCTTCACAGAGGTTTGCTATTTCAACCGATGAGGGTGAGCTTCCACGCTCAAGTTCGTCAGGTAGATTCACCGATAGAAATGAAAGGCCACAGAGTTGTGACTTCTTTCCTAGTTGTTTCAGCAATCAGTCTCCTAGCCGATGTTCTGAAGATGTTACTTCTAATCACTTGGCGTTCACTCCTTCAACTGCTAACTTTCCTGATAATTTTATGGATGAGCCACATATGGCATCCAGAAGAGGTTTGTCAGGTAACAGAAATGATACTAGAGTAGAGTGTAGTGTTAATTTATATTCTCCAAGAAATCATAATTATACTGATGGTTTCGAGACAAGAGTTTCTGACCGAAGAAGTGCTGCTCGTGAGCCTACTGAAAGGAATATCAGTATTAGTAGAACCCTGAGTGTTGGTAGACTTCGTGATAGGGTAGTTCGAAGATCATCGTTTCCTGATATTTGTTCCTTTCAACGGGAAACAGTAACCAGACATGCTAGTGACAATAGTGTGAGAAGGAATTTAGGTGGTGAATTAAGTTTGACAGCATCCGAAGGGAATGACTTAAATCTATCAAATACTTCTGGCCTTCCATCATCTGGTACCTCTACCTCCTTGTATGGGAGCCAATATTATGCAGTTGAGAGCCCAAGAGGAAGAGAAGCAAGATATAGTGATATGCTGGAGCATAGCTCAAATTGGCTAGAGAGGCGAAGACGAATAAGATCTCAGGTCTGTGAATATCTGCCTAACTTCATTGTGCTCACGTTTGGTTTATATTGCATCCCCATATAAGCAAGAGGGTAAAAGTCTATTTTTCTTCATACATGAATGCAGCACTTCTAATCGTGTGTCTCGTGTTTGGTGTAACTCGTTGGCCACTTATGAAATGGCTACTTCCAAAATAATGCTTAAAAATATGTAGCCTGGAGACAGAACTGTAATCTGAATGAGCTTGAACAGCATATTATATGTAGGGTTCCTCTAATCATGTATAGTTTTGAGCCAGGACAAGATCCTCTTGACACAAACATATTATGCACTTTTTAGGTCTATGCTCTTCAACGACTGGGAAGGCGCTTTGAGAACCACTCTGGCCATGAGAGGTCTTGTGTCTTATCTGGTCAGCATCGAACGGGTCACTGTACATGTCATATTGGTACCCGAGGAGCTAACTTAGATAGTGACAGTAGTGCCAGGGCAAGCATTTCAAGAATTGTTATGTTGGCAGAAGCTTTATTTGAGGTAATGTTACCAATCCGTTTTGCTTTACAGACACTTACCTTTTAATCATCAGTACGAGTTGAACTTGGGTACTCATTTTAGGTTCTGGATGAAATTCATCAGCAATCGGTTGTGCTATCATCTCAGCCTTCTGTATCCTCAATTGGGTCTGTTCCAGCACCCAATGAAGTTGTTGAATCCCTACCTGTCAAATCATACAACAAATTCCGTAGGAGTTCAAATGACGAAGTTGCACAGTGAGTGTTACATTTTACTCTTTGCCTGTATCTGTTTGCACCATTTACAGTTTTGTGCTTAAGTTTTGAATCTCTATTTCTTTCGGAGAAAGTTGTTCATATATTAATATAGCACTTCCTAGAAATAAATAAGATGCATTTCCAAAAGGTTATGCCAAAATTTAGTGGAGAAGTAGCTAGAAGAGACACGAGGATTGAAAGAAAAGCCACTGAAAATTCCTATCAGGATGAATAATCAGCAGTCCTATGGAAAAGGAAAAATATGACCAATGAAAATAGGCTCAATGGTCTGGCAACTCTTGCTTAACCCTCTTTCTTTACTTCTAAACTACATTCAGCAAACCCCGATATGAGATCTTCTCTTCCTCTGAACAGAGGTGAATAGATGTTTCTGAAGGTCTGCTATGGAACAATGATTGAAGAATGTTGAGGAATGTTCTGAAAAATAAGTTGAAGTATGCTATTTATTTTCTGATTTTTATATGTGGAAGTATTTTTCAGCTCTCAGTGTAAAGCTTGAATTATTGGATGCATTTCAACAAACCACTAGCCAGGTCACTTGGCATTAGTTGTATTGGAGTCAGATGATTTAGAACCACTTAACAAGGAGATCTCTGGTTCAGCTGGGATTTCTACCATTGTAATCTTTGTTTTTTTCGTTTTTTCTGCTCTGAATTGAGAGTTTGTTTTGTGCACGGACATATGCGTGAATAGTGCTCTGGCATGCTATTCCAAATTATATACTCCCTCTGTTTCAAAAAGAATGAACCTATTTCCTTTTTAGTCCCTTCCAAAAGAATGACCCCTTTCTAAATTTGAAAACAATGTAACTTTAAACTTCCCGTTTTACTCTTAATGGGATGATTTATAGCCATATAATGGATTGTTTTAGACCACGAGTGTTGAAAGTCTTTAGTTCTTTCTTAAACTCTGTGCCTAGTCAAATAGGTTCGTTCTTTATTAAACCAAGGGCGTAAGTCATGTTATGATATCTCTAACATTGGAACATGCGTCTTTGTATATTTGATGTTACCAACACAGACCCCGAGCAAATGCAGTGATTCTTGACAAAAAGAAAAAAGAAAAAGTTTAAGATGCTGGGAAACCTCTTAACTCCAAAGCATTTGCAACGAAGTACAAACAATCTTGAGGGTCTTCTTTACTAATCTTTTTCTTTAATTTTACCTATTCTAAATAGAAGTCATAAAGAGTTCTGGGTGGACGTAGTGGTCTTCTTTCATGCTTGATTTGCCGTTATCACTCTTCATGCAGGTCTTATTTTAGCATAGGTTTTATGTTTAGACCTTGAAATAATCTGTTTGGTTACTAACACCCTGGAGTAAGTTAACCAATCATAACTTGTTATGTCTGGAAATAAATAAAGTATGATTGCATGCTTTATATTAAAGCTCCTTTACTGGTTCTGTGTATTATCGAAGTCAAAATTCAGAATACATAAATATTTCCTTTCTTTTGTTCATGCTTAGTCAAAAATTAATTTGTTATGCGGTCTTTTTAACTTGAATATTGCGGCTGTCTTTCTTATGTGAACTATTTGGCTTACTTTGACAGATGTTACATTTGTCTGGTTGAGTACGAGGAGGGAGATATTTTACGAACACTGCCTTGCCATCATGAATTTCACAGGACTTGTGTTGACAAATGGCTCAAAGAAATTCACAGGTATACCTTTTCTCGTTTACTTTGTGCTGGTATATTTCAAAGTCAATTACAAAAGCTCCTCAACTATATGTATCTTCCAATTTTCCTCGAGACGAGAGTTATGAAACTTCAATTTAGCCTTAAAATATAGGTTGAAGTTGTTTCCTTGTATCATGAGACTCACTTAGAGATGAACAAGAATATACTTGCACATGATCTAATGAGATGGAATCTCTGTAAGACTTATTTCTTGTTAGTACCCTTCTGCCTCAATCTTCCCATCGCCTTTGCTACCACACTGATAAGCAGAAGCAGCATGTTTGAAATTAGAGTTGGCATCCAAGGGTGTGTACTGGTGGTTCGTTGAAGTAGTTACTTTGGAGAGAAAGGTTCATCCGAGATAAGCTGACCCAAACACCACCAACTTCTTTTTAATTAAAAAAATCAGATTTTATTAGAGACATTTTTAATGTTTCTCTTGAAACACTCACTCATATATAGTCAAACACTCACTCATATATAGTCTTAGTGTTACTCTTGTAACCATCCTCAATAGTTGATGGAGATAAATTTTGGGAAAGAAATCTATTGAATAGCCGCACATTGAGTATGATTTATGTAGGTTGATATTATGTTTCCAATCAAGATGTTCTTTAAAGAACTTTCGTTAAACCCAATAGCAAACCTAAGAAGGGGAAGATATTGGTAATTGTACATACCCAATAAAATCGCTAAGTAAGATATTCCCAAGTAGAAGAAACTGTGTAAGACAGGATAAATGCAGCCAAAACATATCTAAATTCTTAGACCTACGCCAGAGTCCAATTTGAAGATAATGACAAAATATCTTCAATGTGTCACTGTTTCCACTTAAGTGATAGAATCTCTAAATCATGCAATATAACAATTCAGGACATATTGTAACAACAACAACAATAACAACATGCCAAGTGAATTTGGGGTCTAGGGAGGGTGAGATGTACGCAACCTTACCCCTATCTCGGAAGGGCAGAGACATTGTTTCCGATAGACCCTCGGCTAAAGAAAGGATGAAAGAAGTAATGGCAACAAGCAATAAAAACAACATATAAAAGAAAATCAAAGCAAAGGTAACAACTAAATGATAGGTAATAATAGCAATCTAAGAAAATCAAAGCAAAGGGAAATGCTTGCCTATCTACTAACATTCTACCCTGATCCTCAACCTCCACACCCTCCTATCAAGGTCATGTCCTCCGTAAGCTCCAGCTGCACCATGTCCCGCCTAATCACCTCTCCCCAAGACTTCTTAGGCCTACCTTTACCCCTCCTTATATTCACCTTGCTAACCTCTCACACCTCCTAACTGGGATTTCTGTGCTTCTCCTCTTAACATGCCCAAACCATCTCAACCTCGCCTCCCGCATCTTATCTTCCACAAGGGTCACTCCCACCTTATCCCGAATAACTTCATTCCTAATCTTATCTAACCTAGTATGCCCGCACATCTATCTCAACATCCTCATTTCAGCTACTTTCGTCTTTTGAACATGAGAGTTCTTGACCGGCCAACGCTCTGCCCCATACAACATAGTCAGTCTAATTATTGCTTTGTAGAACTTACTTTTAAATTTCAGTGGTACATTCTTAGGACACATTGTAACCATCTGTCAAATACGGAGAGTATATACAGTCTTTCAAAACAAGGTAATTAACAAGAAATATAGTATTAAGAGAATATTAGTATTTAAGAAAATTAGAGAAAGTAAAATTTATTCGCATAAGTGGATGTCCACTTTTATCCGCTAAACTAGTAGATTATTTCTTCATCCCATCATTACCATTCGTGACACTCGACATTACTGAAAAGAGTTATTTATTATGGGTCCTTGATGCTGAAATTAACCTAGGCGCTAAAGATCCTTGTAGCAAGGTAATGAAGCAATCAGGATAAAGTGAAGGCTAAGATTTTCTTCATTACCTCTACCCCTCCTTTAATTGTGAAAGATTCATTTGAATTGTGGAATAATTTAAAGGAATGGCGTGGCCTTTGCCTCTCTAACTCCACAAGGTAGGGGTAAAGTCTGTGTACAGCCTACCCTTCCCAAACCCCACTTGTGGGATTTCACTGAGTATGTTGTTGTTGTCGGTATGACCATCTAAAAGTGATAGTATTACTAAAAGCTTGTCGTGAGTTCCATCATTTTCAAACTAGTTTCAATTATAATTATATGGAGATAATATCACAGTGATGTCTCGTTGGAGAAAACCCTTTCTATTTTCATGATTCAAATGTGTTGCTACATATCTATGTCGTAAAAAGGGTTTTAAGAAATACTATAAGTTAATCACATACCTACTTGTAGCTGTGAAGAATAATACTCAGTAATGAAAAATCATTAAACTCGTTCCGCTGGATCTACTCCATCCCTTGAAGTGAATGTAGAGAAGAGACAAGATAATTATTGCGGTCGTGGCTATAGACGTGGATGTAGATCTGCTTTGAGGATCAGAACTGAAGAGTTGATCATGTACTGCTACATTTACTTCTGGGAATGGAGCTGATCCAGTGGGACAACCTTCATGATATTCATCAACAGGGTATTATTCTACTTAGGCACAAGTAGGCTTGTGATTAACTCAAAGTGTTCCTTAAAATCATTTTAACGATTTCGATATTGTAACATTGCATTAGAAGCATGAAAAATAGAAGTTTTTCCAAAAAGTCCTCATTTATGATATTATCTCCACATAATTTTAATTGAAAAATTATTTTGGAAACAATAGAATTATACTTACGGTTGTAAATTCTTGCAGCAAATGCATCTACCCATAACGAGCTTTTAGTAATACTATCGATTTTGGGTGGTTATTACCGTTTCTTCAAATTATTCTATAATTCAAGTGGATCTATCATGGTTAAAAAAAAAAAGTGGACATCCACTTTGTGTGCATGTGTTCACACACCAACGAACTAGTAATCTTTATTATTCAGTTTTATCCCTTCGTGAAGATGAAGACGATGGAAAATCACAACATTCATTTTATCTTGATTTGATACTTCATTATTTTAAAACCGTAAATGGGGCATTAATTTTGTCATAGTAAGTTTTCAATTAAAATTATTGTGAAGATAATATTACGGATGATGTTTCAGTGGAGAAAACCTTTTCTATTTTTCATGCTTCAAATGCACTGCTACAATATCAATATTGTGAAAAAAGTTTTTAAATACTGTGAGTTAAGCACATGCCTACTTGTAGCGGAGCAGAATAATATTCAATAATGAAAAATCATGAATCTGTTCCGCTGGATCTGCTCCACCCCTTGAAGTGAATGTAGAGAAAAGACAAGATAATTATTGTGGTCATGGCTATATATGTGGATGTGGATCTGCATTGAGAATCGAAACGGAAGAGTTGATCATGTACTGCTGCATTGAATGGAGTTAATCCAGTGGGACAACCTTCATGATTTTTCATCAATAGAGTATTTTTTGCTTAGTCACAAGTATGCATGTGATTACCTCTGAAAACCTTTTTTATGGTATCGATATTGTAATATTCCATTAGAAGCATGAAAAATAGAAAAAAGAATTCTAGCAAGTCGTCATATATGTTATTGTTTCCACATAATTATAATTGAAAACTTATTTTGAAAAACTAATAAAATTATACGTTTGGTTATAAATTCTTGCAACCATAAATGCGTCTACCTACAACGAGCTTTTAGTAATACTATCGCTTTCGAGTGGTCATACCGTTCCTTCAAATTATTCCACAATTTAAGTGGATCTTTCATGGTTAGAAAAAAAATGAACCATCCACTTTTGTGTATGTGTTTACAACCTAGACAACTAGTACTCCTCATTATTCAGTGTTCAGATGATTGATGGAAAATCACAACATTCTTTTTATCCTGATTTGGTACTTCATTATTTTAAAATCGTTACTGCACATAATTCTGTCATTTTCAAAGTAAAATTTCAATTAAAATTATGTGAAGATAATATCACAGATGATGTCTCGTTGAAGAAAATACATTTTTTATGCTTCAAATGCATTGCTATAATATCAATATTGTGAAAAGAATTTTAAAAAGTACTTTGAGTTAATCACATGCCTACTTATGACTGAGCAGAATAATATTCAGTAATGAAAAATCATTAAACTCGTTCCATTGGATCTGCTCCATCCCTTGAAGTGAATGTAGAGAAGAGACAAGATAATTATTGTGGATGTGGATCTGCTTTGAGGATCAGAACTGAAGAGTTGATCATGTACTGCTATATTTACTTCGGGGAATGGAGGTGATCCAGTGGGACAACCTTCATGATATTCATCAACAGAGTATTATTCTACTTAGCCACAAGTGGCATGTAATTAACTCAGAGTATTTCTTAAAACCCTTTTCATGATATCAATATTATAACATTGCATTAGAAGCATGAAAATAGGAAAAAATTTTCCGACAAGTCATCGCCTATGATATTTTCTCCATATAATTTTAATTGAAAACTTATTTTGGTAACATTATTATTATACGTACTTTACCCTTCATGAAGATGATGACGAGGAAAATCATATCCTACACTTTATCCTAGGTAGATACTTCATTACTTTGAATAATAGTATTCCAAAGAACTTGAGCGTCAAGATGAATTTCAGCATCAAGGATTTATGGTAAATAAATTTTATAGTAATATCGAGTAGGATCGATGGTAAATAATTCTTTCAAGTAATGTCAAGTGCGACAAATGACAATGAAGGAATAAATCTGCTAGTTTAGTGATAAAATGTCTAGAGGGAATAATGACATTTTTCGTCATCTAGTGAGATCTGGTTTTGGTATGAGGATATCGATCGCGAATAAATAAATGACATCCGTCTTGGTCACTACTCGAAGAAAACTAAAAAAGATGAAAGAATGCAATAATTGCTGGTACTGTTATAAAAAGCGAGTAAGTGTGTCTATGAGGGAATAGATGAGGTGGGGAGTGGGTGCTTACAGAATTGGTGAAAAGAATTAGGTTAGGACAAGATTACTCAGCCAAAGAAAATTAGATTAGGAAAGGATGTAGTTCCTGAAGTCCCTGTTAAGTGTCATTGTACCCTGTTATGTGTGGTCACTAGATTTTGATTAAGATCTCAACGAAATAAGATTGATAATAATTTTGACTTGCGATAATTATCTGTTTCTTTGACGAAAAATATCTTCGACTAAAGTTAGAAGGTTCGTTAGCACTTGTAGAGTTCAATTATGTTGCTATAACCGTTGTTCATTTTGATGCAGAGTATGCCCATTATGTCGAGGTGATATCTGCCAATCTGAGTCATTCCAAGAAAATGTTTGATATTGCTTGCTTGGATATCGTCTCTTGTATTAGTGATGTCCTTGATAGTGTTGCAAGAAGAGTTGGCAGCAGGAGTACCTGCACATATCTCTGATACACTTGAGTATGGTTTGAGAGTGTGTCCTGTTTCGATGCAGTTGTCCATCTCTTATTGTTGTAAAATATTCATTTGTGATAGAAACTTGTACTTTCTCAGCAAAGATGGATCAACTACTGTATTTGTATGATCTGGGGAGAGATTTCAAATGGGTGCTTTGATCGATTTACTGCTGTGAAAAGACTTGTATTTTTCAATCATTATGCTGGTGGTTTCTATGGGAAACCAAATTCATGATATTCGCCAGAAGTTTCTTTTTGATTATTAGTCTGTCTTTCTTTTCATTGATAACTAGATAATGGAAGCCACGAGGGTCAATTGCTCTATTAAGAACAGTCATTTAAATAAAAACAATTATTCAATTGGATAGGAGGAAAAAGAGGGAAGGGAGACGATGAGAGTTGAACCCAAATCTGTTGTGTGGAAGATTTTCACCCATATTACTATACTATAAGTCTTGTTATTATAGGTAGTCTTAGTTACCAGTAAAGAGGAAGGTACGAAGTAGAGATTGTTATTTTGAAATAAGAATTTAAAGTTTGAATATTAAGTGAGATTGAGAATTATTCTATTGATATGAGAAACCGTGATAAGATTAAAACAAGGAAAAGAAAAAAGAAATAGTGTGACGGATAGTGTAATGAAGAGGTTTAATTATATCCCTGAACCCTTTATTGCAAAATTATTGCGTGACGAATAGCATCTTTGTGACAAACCCCCGGTCAAGCGCATGACTATCATATTAATTAAGAAGTATCCCTTGGGGGGTATCTACTCTCTGTTGAAAGTCTACAATTAACAAGACCTAATTAATGTTAGAAATTATTAAGTATAAGAGATAGAAGAGTAAAATTTATGAAGAGACCAAGGGAGTTCTTAAATATTGCTAATTGTCGAATCTGTGAAATTTCGTTGTTGCCTACGAGTATTATTAGCCTAGAAAGTGTGAGGGTTTACTCTCTAAAGAAAGTGATTTACAACGAAGTCTTGACATCTACTTTTGTCTCTCTTCTTATCTCCCAATTTTTCCAACCATAATGTAGTGATTTCGATGATAATACAACGATATATTAATTATAGATAACTTTTAAACCTTACTTTAGGAAACCCAAATAAACTGGGAAAAGAATTTTAATTTTCACCGAGCAAATGTAATCCTGCATATTTTGGTAAGTTGTTGTACAGTGTATGTTTATATTAGGGTAAGTTGTATAGTATGTTTATCTTTTGGTAAGTTGTTGTATAGTAAGTTAGTAATATTTTGGTAAGTTGTTTTATAGTAAGTTTGTCTATTGAAATTGCTTTGTGTGTAATCCCATAGTTATAAAAGAATCTTGCCCTTTATATAATAACAGTGTGGAACTCATCAAGCAAGCATTTCACTAAATCTAACTATACAGTGAGGGAAGATGGAAATGAAAGTTGAAATTACTCACAAAGATACAATCAAACCATCCACTCCAACACCTCTAAGCCAAAGAGATTACAAGCTTTCTCTTATAGATCAATTAACCCCAGGTCCTTATGTTCCTGTTATCCTCTTCTATGACTCAACCACCAAATTCTCCCATGATCACCTCAAAAACTCCCTAACAAAAACCTTGAATTATATGTACCCTCTAGCTGGAAGAACAAAGGATGATTTCACAATCAAATGCAACGATAAAGGAGTCGATTTTCTTGAAGCAAATGCAAGTAACATTACTTTGTCCAACATTGTCAATGAACCAAAAATTGGAACCTTTCTCAACTGCTTCCATGCCATCCTCATGCAAGATCTAAAGAACCACGTGATCAAGTTTTGCTAGCAGTTCAAGTGACTAAGTTCCCTTGTGGAGGAATTTCCATTGGTGTTTGTGTTTGGCATCTAATTGCTGATGCATCTACACTTGTTTGTCACTCTTGTCATCTACAATTGTATAACTAGAGGGAATGAAGTAGGAATTGCTGGTTGTATTAGTTGGTGTAAGCTTCTATTTCATGAAGCTGATTTTGGATGGGGTAAACCTATTTGGATAGCTAATCCTATGAAGTTTCCATGTGGTTTCAATCTTTTAGATACTGCTGATGGCAAGGAATTGAAGAGAAGAGGAGATGCAGTTGCTGGAGAAGAATAAAGATTTCTTAGCATATGTTTCTTTAAGTCAACATGTTTGAATTCATATTAGAATTTGCTTAAGGTTTGGATGGTCGCTTTAGATTTAAGACTACTGTCCACAAAAGAAGAATTAATAAATTTATATGCTGGAATCTATGCTTTTTATTTGTTTGGAATTCCTCATCCCTTTAATAACATTTTATCTCGATCATTTGGCTATTTTAGTACTACTCAATATTTATTTTACAGTTAAAATTAAAATTTCAATGAGATATTAAGAAAAGTTATTAAAATAAAAAAAAATGAAAACTGAGGTGAATATATTTGTTGTAAAGGAACAACAAATAAAAGCAGACAAGACTAGCTATACTACTCCCTCCTGGACGATTGATTATCAAGTAAAACGTTGAGAATAGTGTAATTTATTTAGAAGGAAGTTGGTCCCAAAGTTGAGATAGAGTTGAAATTTTAAACCAAGTAACATTTCAAATATTAAGAATAATTCAAAAAAGGAAAGTTTCGGGCCGTATGGTAATACTGTAGTAATATCTCTCGAAATAGGAGCATGCCGAGTGGGTAAAACAATCATTGTTTAGAATCAAACAAGTCAAAATCTTATCTTTAGGGTCATTTCTAATTTCTAATTTCTAATGGCGATATCTCTCGAAATAAGCATGACAAGTGTGTAAAAAAAATTGTTTAGAACCTAATATGTTAAAATATGGCGACATGATGCATCTTAATTCAGTTTGAACCCTTTCAAAAGGGACTAACTCTCAAACCTGAAAATCTGCCATCCCACCAACGTTTTAAAGGCAAAGTTTGACTCTTTCCACCTCTAAACAACAACGTCAGAAGTTAACCCCTTGAGATAAGACATTATACTTGGAAGTCCAAAACACTCCCAGCGAGAGGCAGCTACAACACCAAATGCAGAAAACAAAGCTCACAAGTAATACCCAAAAGGCCAGTTTTCTTTTCTCTCTAACTGTGTTATCAAATTACTAAAGCAGAAGACTTAATAGAATTTCTGATTCTTGACCGTAAATATTCAAAGGCTAACTGCTTTAAAATTGTATTGGGTAAAATACTTTTACACGAGTCCGGGTCGGGGCTGACCCAACTAGAAAAAGTCGTAACGGAGGCGTTATAAGACCGAACTAATTCGGTACGGAGATAAGAAGTTGGGCTCGATAGTCGGAGCAACCGGGATGGATGAATCGATGCGACCGACCGGGAAATGTTAAAGGACCGAAGACCGGTCTCGAACCGCATATCTCGCCTATCACCGGATATTTCACCAGGAGCATTTATCTCAACCGTCTTAGCCGTTAGAACGCGATTTGGTGAGATTCTACCCGGATTTTAGGGGATTTACCCTATAATCAGTTATTTACCTTGTTTATAATTCTGATTGTAGCCTATAAGAGGCAGATTTTGACTCATAGTTAGACACACGAAACATCAATAGAAAAACTCTCTATCTTCTTTGGTTATCTAATACAATTATTGTCACTGCTACAAAGGATTTATATTCTCTCATACTGCCCATCATAATCTACGGTTTCATCGCTTTTTTCTTATATTACAGTTACTTTCATCGCATTATTATTCAGTATCAATTTGGTTTACGAATCCTTAGTACTACGAACAAATTCAATTGTTATCCAATTTTAAGGGTAAACAGTTTGGCGCCCACCGTGGGGCTAACGATATTAGCAAACTTTTGATACATCTTTTTTTCAAACACAATTTTACACTTGCTCTTTGCAGAAATTTCTGTTTTTCAGGTCACCAGGTAAAACATGGCACACTCACTTCCAACCAACAATGAACTCAACAATCGAGTTGGAGATGATGTCATACCCGAGCATGAAGGTCCAGTAGATGTCAATACCCAAATGGCATTTGACGCCAACCAGGCGCCAGGCTCTTCACACAGCGTTCGGGGTGAAAATCGTTCAGGAATTCAGGAAAATGGAGAGGAAGTAATTAGCCTCAGAACGATTTTTGAGATGCTGCAAAATCAACAGGCAGCGATAGCGCAGTTACAAAATCGAGTTCAGAACCAGGTGGGAACGGATAATGTCCCGCCACAGGCTGCGCCCGAACAAGGCGAACCGGCCTCAACACAACCAAATGAGAGCAGTTCGGAGGCTAACTACGGAATTATCAAAATGCTCGAAGAATTAACCAAACGAATTGAGACCGGGGAAAAGAAAATTGAGGATAACAACAAGAAGGTCGAAACATACAACTCAAGAGTCGACCAAATACCGGGTGCTCCTCCAGTTCTGAAAGGCTTAGATACCAAAAAGTTCGTGCAGAAGCCGTTTCCGTCTAGTGCTGCTCCGAAGCCGATCCTGAAGAAGTTTCGAATGCCCGATATCCCAAAATATAACGGGACTTCGGACCCTAACGAGCACGTGACAGCATATACTTGTGCAATAAAGGGAAACGATCTCAAAGACGACGAGATCGAATCTGTCCTATTAAAGAAGTTCGGAGAAACCCTCTCTAAAGGGGCGATGATGTGGTATCATAATTTGCAACCAAATTCTATCGATTCGTTTGCTATGTTGGCTGACACATTTGTAAAGGCTCATGCGGGGGCCATTAAAGTAGAAACGAGGAAATCGGATCTGTTCAAAGTCAGGCAACTCGACAATGAGACACTTAGGGAATTCGTGTCTCGGTTCCAGATGGAGCGGATGGATCTGCCTCTGGTTACGGATGATTGGGCGGTACAGGCTTTTACTCAAGGGTTGAATACCAACAGTTCGGCGACTTCAAGGCAGCTTAAACAAAGCCTAATCGAATATCCGGCAATCACCTGGGCGGATATTCACAACTGGTATCAGTCAAAGATCAGAATAGAAGACGATCAGGTCGGAGCGGGTTCAAGTTCCTCTTACACTATCAAGAATTTCGACCGGTCTCAAAGGGGCAATCTTCAGGAACTGAGGTCAAATAGAGACAGACA
>MCJB01036295.1:1957-12864 GCA_002018475.1 Nicotiana obtusifolia
ACACTATGTACTGAGCCTGATGCTTGGGCGGCTTCGACCGCTACATGGGAGTTAATATCGGCCGGGATTTCATGTCCGACCAAGTTGTTATTTTCTACTTGTTCGTTAGCCTCGTTCCTGAGAGGAGGTACTTGAGCCATGCTTATTAAGATTCTGTGAAAGACGGAGAAACTTTCATAGAAACAACCGCAGAATTATACCTTCGTTATTTGGAAGAAATTTACTAATATCCTCAGCCCCACGGTGGGCGCCAAACTGTTTACCCTTGAAATTGGATAACAATTGAATTTATAGTAGGGTTAAGGATCTGTAAATTAACTTGCTGTCAAATGAAGGCAAATTTCGTATGTTCAGAATTGAAATAACAATAGAACAATCAAATTGTGGTTTGATAATAGATTGTAGGAAAAAGTAATGAGAATGCTAATTCTAAACTGATAAAAATTTTATATCTCGCTGGAAAAAGTCCCCTGCAAAGGGGGTATGTTTCATCCTTATAAACTGACCTCCTTTGCGTGGGTTAGTGTAAGGGTTTCTACATTTAATTTACATGGGTAAGTGCAAAGGTTACATGGATAAATGCAAAGGTTACATGGGTAAGTGCAAAGGTTACAATAAAAGCTATAAACGGATTACAAGGAAAGTCCCACTTATTATGGGATTTAATACACTTAATATTTCAAAATAACAGCATAAATATCATGGCGAGACGTAGGCATAAAATCTGTTCGGAGGCGAAGTACAAGGGATCAGGATCGATCCTCGATCGTGCGATCTTTCCTGACCAACCGAACCGATTCCGTTTCTCATATCTAACTTCGTGATTCCGGCCCAAGCAATTTGACTTCAGTAGTTTCCGACCCAGCTTTATTTACAATTATTTGACCCGGCTTTACTATAATTGTATTCGACCCAATACACAAGTATAAACAGCAGTACGAAAATAGAATTTATTTTCCAAGTATAGAAAATTGATTTTTTTTTTTTTTTTACTTCGGCCGCATATGAAGAAATGATATGACATAATTGAATTGTCAGATTAATAGGAGTTCGGGCATGCAATGTGTAGAATAGAAACTACCACCATTATCAAGAAAGAAAGGTCGAATTCATTATTTTGGTATGGTTGAACTCGATATCGAATGGGTGTTCGATTTGTGTAATTTTGGTCGGGTTCCGAGACGCCGGTCCGGGTTGACTTTTAGGAGCGATTTTTCAATTTTTAGCTAAAATCATTAATTCATTATTTAAATTAGTTTCCTATAGTTCTATTTATAGTATAAAATTGTTTTGGCTAGATTCGAGACGTTCGGGGTTGGAAAATCGAGGGAAAAGGCTTACTAATTGAATGATTGAGCGTGGTTTGAGGAAGTATCTTGCCTAACCTTGTGTGGAGGAACTACCCCTTAGGATTTGAGTCTTTGGTGCTAATGGTGTCATGTGAAGTCCGTGTACGCGAGGTGACGAGTATGTGCTCGGGCTTATTTGTTGAAAGTTGACCTTTTAATGCTCTTAGGTTCTTATGTTCATCAGACATGAAGTTGTTTATCAGTTTCACTTCTACATGTCTTAATTGAAATTAATTGCTTCATGTTCCACCCTTATTGCTTATTTGACTCTTGTGTGCCTTAACTGAAATTGTGGCCTCTTCGATTGCCATGCTATCTTTTCCGTTACTTATCCTTAATTGAATTTGTTGTATCTTTTCGTAATTGCTCAACTCTAAATGAAGTTTAGTTATCCTTTATCGTAGTTGCCTCATCCTATTTTTCAATCATTTGTTACACATTATTTCTCCCTTGTTGAGCCATTCTTATTGAGACTAGTATTTCCTATTGTATTTATTCTTTGTGAGCTCGTTCTGCCACTTCTTTGTGATCCAAAGCTTTTGAGTTGATTTACTTGTCATATTCTCGTGCTATTGTTGTCGTTGTTGATGTTGTACTTAGTTTGTTGAGCTGAGGGCTATGCGCGGCTGTGGTATTGACACTGTTTAGATGAAATGTTGTGGATTATGGGCACATGTTGTGAAAGTCATTCTATTGTGATTTTGTGTTTTAACACGTGATATTGTTAGGAGGTTTTGTTCGGGTGTTTGCACGAGATTTTTGCCGTGCTATTGTTACTATTGGTATTTGCACATGCCGCGTGACAAGGCGAGCTATATATGTGCGTTTGCGCATGTGGCGAGACAAGGTGGGCTATGTCAGGGATTGATTTGTGATGACTTGTGATGGCCTGGGAGCATTGTTATCGTTGTTATTTGTGTAGTGGTGCTCTACCCTGTGTGAGTTATACCGTGCACATTTCGTAGTGATTGTTTCTTACGTACCATTCATTGTCTCTCTCTTATTTGTTGATTTGAGTCGTGGCAGAATACTTGCGCAAACATACACGTAATTTATCACCCTATTGGTTTTGTAAGATGAACACTGATGCTACCGATCGTTTGTATGTAGTCCGTCTACTTGCCCTATATGTGAGGATTGTTCTATTGGCACGTGAGTCGCTTGTGAAGTTATCAATTGCAAGGAGGACACAAGATACCAAGTGATTAGAGTTCACGAATTGGGACCCATGAGTTGTATGAGTTTTGAGGCTTGGTACCTTGTGGGGATTATTGAATAAACCTGGTGCGAAAGCGGTTATTCTTATCAAGTTGCCACTTGTCTTTCCTTTATTTGTTTTTCACCGGATTTAAACTGTGTCTAGCTTACCTTACTGTGTTATTACTTGTGGTGTCCCGCTACTAATT
Source organism: Nicotiana obtusifolia (assembly GCA_002018475.1). Lineage (NCBI taxonomy): Eukaryota > Viridiplantae > Streptophyta > Magnoliopsida > Solanales > Solanaceae > Nicotiana > Nicotiana obtusifolia. The sequence continues at coordinate 4,713 of MCJB01036295.1, forward strand.
GTTATTTCTATTTCCTATTACAAGCACCGTATTATTGTTGTCATTATGCGTAGTTCTCTAGAGATATTATACTCTGTTAGTTCTATACCTATACTTGTTCAGGTTATCTAGTCCAGTAGGTGTTGTGACTGTCCCTCGTCACTACTCCACTGAGGCTAGTCTTGATACTTACTGGGTACCGCGGTGGTGTACTCATACTAAACTTCTGCACATTTTTGTGCAGATCCAGGTAATTCGGAGTCAGTCGATCGCTAGCTAGCTGTACGGATCTTGCTGTGGAGACTCAAGGTAAACCTGTTGCCGCATTGACATGCCTCGGAGTCACCTTCTGTTATTATACTTGCACTGTTTTTTCTCTATTTCGAGACAGTTGTATTTAGAGGTTTTGTAGTAGATTCAGTAGAGCTTATGACTTGTACTACCGGTTTTGGGAGTTGTAATTGTATATAAGGCTTTTATCTCATATTCTTCGTGTGATGGTTGATTTCTTTTTTTAATTCAGTAAGTGTTAGGCTTACCTAGTCTTAAAGACTAGGTGCCGTCACGATATTCTACGGAGAAAAACTAAGATCGTGACAGATATATCAATTTCAGGTACTCATTTATAAAATGATATTGAGATATAGTTTCTGGTGGCAACATTGCTAAGTCCAAAATTATTGGCTCATACAAGAAATCTTGTTTAGATGTTTGAAGTCTAGCCTTTTTTCTATATGAAGTATGATCTCTTATTTAAGAATTAGTGTGAATACAAACTATATATTACTTTATTTTTGCTAGAGGAGATTAGAGTCCACCTTGAAGTAAAAAAGCTCCATAACTTCACCAACAAGCTTTTAGTGATTCGTATTGAGTTCTACTTTATCTAGTTGCTCCTCCCATGCTAATTGGCCCAAACATGTTTGTAATGTCTTAAGAACTTTTAAATATATCCTTTAACTATGCTAATAGTAAAAGATAATCGTAGTTTTGAATTTGTTTTGAGACATTAGCTCTCTCCAAGATTGAAGTGCAATGAAAATTAAATCCTTGATAAAATCTCCAAAAGTTCCAATTCTTGGTCGATTCAAAATACAATTTGGGAACTAAAACAATGGATAGACATAGTATAAAATAGAGAATAGCAGAAACAGAGAAACTTACATAGCATACGAGCAAGAGAAAAATCTCACCGAAACAGTTAATTCCATAGAAAGATGAAAATGTAGTTGGCATGACAAAAAAAATTAGTACACTGTACAACAAAAAGTATATTTATCATCTATATACTATATAACTACAACATCTACAATAAAAAATTCTCAAACAGAGAAATTCATAAAAACTCACAACATAAATTGATTATGATTTCAGGTGTCAAGAAGAATAACAAATACCTAGATAAATGTAATATTATTTAAAATCACCAATTTTTTATAATTGACTGATATTAATGAAAGAACATTCTACAAAAACTATCAAGTTAGATGATTATGAATCAACTTGATAATCAGTGAGTGTGACTAAACAAAACATATGTGAGAATCTTGAGTATCTTGACTTGAGTAATATTTCGCTTTTTGGGCTAATTCAGCATAATTGTTTTACCTACCCTTACTTGTGAGTTTATATCTGGCCAACAACAAATTTTTTGGCCTAAAAACTGAATTACAAAATGTAAGTTCTCCCCTAGCAACTCTTGACTTGAGTGCCAACAAATAGGAAGGGTCAATACCTGAGTTTTTCTTTGAGCTACAGATCTCGGAACTCTTATAATTTTATCCAACAATTTCAATGGAACTGTGCTTTTGAAGAAGTTTCCAAAGCTCAATAACCTTGGAAGCCTTGATCTATCCCATACAGCTTATCAGTTGACACAAATATAAGTGAATCAGACCTTGCATTGCTCCCCCAGCTTGGTGGTTTATTCTTGGTGTCGTGCCCAATTTGCAAGTGCTAGATCTCTCAAGCAGCCAACTTACTGGTAAAATACCAAACTGGTTGTGGAAAATCAATGGTGGAAATCTATTTTCTGAATCTTTCTGGCAACCAATTCATGCATTTTCAAGAGCCTTATAGATTTGACATTCTAGATTCCGTTGATCTGCATTCAAATATGCTCACAAGAGATATTCCACTACCACCAATAGCAGCTAAATATGTGGACTTTTCCAATAGTAAGTTTGCTACTTTGATGCCGCCTGACTTTGGCAATTATCTTGGTAAAGAGAAGGGAGCTAAGTTAAATCCTACTACAGAACCTGTATGGTGGAGCGACATATACAAGCAAGTATATGTCCAGCAAGCGGAGCCAACAAGGGAGAAATTGTAACTTCGTTTCTATTTTGTCTAGTTAAACAACAGAACAAACAGTAACTTCGTTTCTATTTGGTCTGGTTAGTCAAACACATTAAAACCTGGACAAATCATAGAAGGAAGAAAACAAGGTCAAGCCAAAAATTTATTGTTGAGTCATTCAGCAGCCACTATTTACATCAGTTACATGACCAATATGCTTTAACGGCTAGCAAAATAGAAACGTATAAACCAGAAAGTCACGTAAGTGAAGCGCATATCCACGTTTTCTGCAATTTGAAACAAGAAGATATCAGTAATGGCAAATTATTTTGGTAACTTGGAAAAATAGCAGGTTACCGTTTGCATCACTTTTGATACACAAGTATGGTGAGCATCAAAGCACGTATGTACATGGAAGGCCACAGAGTTGCGAAAACTGGTAGTCCAAAGTTTTGCAACTATTTCTTTTATAGAAGAGGATGAATGTGGGAGGACGAAAGTATCATCTATGACTATAGAAGTGATCAGATATAAACAATGAGAAATATTAACATGATGAAACATTTTGGTTGATAGGGACGAAAAATGCACTCTCACAATTGGAGGCTTTGGTGAATGAAATATTTTTTCTTTGATGAAGAATGAATGAAATATTTTCCTATTTACTGATTCCTACAATGGTGCAAACACATAATGATCATCCTAAATAGTTTGTCCTTGTGCTCTTTTCTTCCCATTTGTTGTGCTACAAAAATGCAAATCTAAGTCTATAATAATAGTGTTGCAAATCAAACTAACTCAGAGGACCTATTAAATAAAATTTCATGAATGTGTTAATTAAAATGTCTTCACATAAGAATTGTATGTTCTCTCTCTTGGTACAAACAAATATGATTTTGGAGCCATAAAACCTATGATATTGTGAAATAAGTGTAGCTCTTTATTCTTTGATGGTTTAATTCAGTCTTCCTATTTGCTCTTGGTATACTTTTCTTACATAGCTTTATTTCATACTCCGTGTTAACTGTTATTACAAACAAATATAATTTTGGAGCCCAAACAAACAATGATATTGTGAAACATGGGTGGCTCCTAATTCTTCGTTGGATTAACTATGTCTTCCTTCCTATTTTCTTTTGGGTATACTTTTCTTACATAAATTTCTTCCTTCCTCCGTGTTAACTTTATACCTCTTTGGATACTGCCAGAAGATTTTAAGAAATAAAAAGGCAATAAATTAGTATTAATTTAAAGAATTGTGATACAAGAAAATTTGGTTTGATTTTTAAAATAAAAGGTTTAGGTTGTTATGGATATCACTTAGTAATTCCTTAGTGAAGTGTTACAACTTTTGTTACTGTATGAGTAGCTAAGAGTTGAACTGACAGTCAAACCCAAAGCTGAACTGATGTTAATGTACGAGCAAAAGACAACAAATATTTTATATCCTTCATATCAGTTTTATCACATATTTTTACCAATAGAATTATACTTTCTAGCATAAAAAGAGGCCAGTATCTCTAAAGTTCTCCAAACCGTCAATAGATTATCCCCATGAAGAATCTTTATTTGTACTTAGTTGCTTTGGTTGATTACTTGTAGCCTTCATATCAATTCATTTGCCTTCAAACATTAAATATTTGGGAATGAAAATAATCCAACACTTTCCTCTTTGATAATAAAATTAATAGTCACCAATCAATTCTCACATTCATACAAGTGTATTCTTGAAAAAGGAGGGGTTTATAATTAGCGAATAATACCTTTCTCTAATCAAAATTCTGAACAAGAACAGTGTGTCCACCAACCTCTATCATTGTAATCTAGCCAATTCATCTGCATTATAATAAACCTTATTCTCTTCGAGCGTTCACGTATCACGACAAGAAAAATAATTAACATTCAACCTTCAAGATAAAGTAGGACTTACCAATTTTTAATTCAGATGGTGAACTCGAGCTGGCTAAATATGAAAAAAGTTAAAAGGTAAACTCTCACGTTCTAATGAATGAAATATTAGGAAATCCACCCAATATAATCTAATAACAACCCCCTCCCCTCAAATAAAAACTGGAAAAAAGAAGAACAAACAAACAAAAAGGAATAATAGAAAGTTTTGGTCTTAACAATTCACACGTGGTTTTCAGAATATCTTTCAAGATTTGGTTAATATTGCAAAAAAATATTCACTTTATGGATCGGTTGTATTTTGTATTTTACTTGGTATACTTCGGACTTGGTGTTGGTACTTCAATCTTCACCTGCTAATACTACTCCATATGTGAACACAGTATGTAATTTCTATCCCAAATCTTACTTTCTAAACCTTCAAATTATTTTTATTAGACTATAAATGTATGGTAGCATTCTTCATGGCCAACAGTTAATAATTAAGCCTAAGTTTGTGAAGTCTCAACAAAATTTAACTTACATAATAATGTGACAAATCTAACTTGTTTGCATCTTACCAAGAGCAAGTTCTGGAGAAATAGAGTTTTTTTTGTCACACTATTACGTTGCTAATTCATGTTGTTAAGTAGAACTGTTGTTACTTGGCTATGTTGTTAGTTTTTCAAACATAGAAGTAATGCTCGACTTCTTCTTCATTTTGCCTCCGAATTGTGCTTTATTGTCATTTCCTTTAGCAGTAGCTTCCTTTTTTCTTTACAGTAAAAAGAATAAACTTTGAAAGACATTCGGTAGGAAGTTTTGGTGATATAAACTTACGAGTATATTTTATTAATCACCCTCTATGCATTAACTAACAGTTCAACAAACGGTCTCATTTCATTCACAGGACTTGGTGACAAATTTAGATCTCCATTAATAGTGATTTCAATCACAAAAGATCAGATGATTTCTCGAACACATAATCATCAAACAAACTTTCTCAGACACAAAATTCCAAAATTGTAAAAATGCTGGCTAATCCTTATCTGAAAACATAGAGGAAACATACACATAATTCCTTTCCAATATAAAAAAATGACCCTGAGACCTAAGAAATGCTAAATAGAGGTTACGAAGCATTATTTTTTCCTTCGAATATTCTAATAACAAGCTCCTCGACCAAGCTCCAACTAAAATAAAAGCTAATTATAATGGATAGAAGGGGCAACACCTCTTTTTTATAGCGAGAGAAAATTTAAATCGAACTTTTCGATTTGATGAGAACGCAGTGGATTCTAGTTGTTGCCAGTGCTAAAAAATTGAAAATCGAACAGAGTACACACACAAACTGTTTTAGAAAAGAGAGAATTGTAAGAACTTAAATATGCTTCCTACAAATTCCCAATCTTAATTCCAAACCTAACAACGAATGAGTATATCCGGGGAGGGAACTTACACGTAGAAATAGAGCTTCAGACGGCAATCTAATCATTTGTTCCCATCAGAATTTGCATCTTAGTGCAGTCAGACATTACTTGTATAGGAAAAGGGTGAAGAGTTTGAAGATTAATACAATAGAGTGAGTTTGTAGTTTTACGAAGAAGGGCATAATACTTGGTCCAGCTATTAATGCATAGTACACGCGTCATATTTTATAGCAGATTTCTGACTCATACCCAGATAAAATAAAGCTTAATACGAATGAATTTACAGTATTATTCCTGGAAGCAAGACGATGAGGAGTTGCTTACTCCCGCTTCTAAATAGTAGGAATGTCCTGGATTCAATTGTGCGCTTAACAGTAGCGACGACGAAAGTCCGTAGGATTTCAGTTTTCATTCACAGTAAAGTTATATAAAATTGGTTGAATATCTTCAATATAACTATCATGTTGGATAACTCTACTCTATTTATAATTTTAAGTTTTAACTCATAATAAAGGCATGATAAATTGATAAGATTTTATTCTCTATTCAACTTAGCTATCCTGTTGATTAACTCACGAACTCTATTTGATCGATATGACTTTGTGCTTGTTTAATTATTAATCAAACTCTACCAAATTCACATGATTGTGGGTTAACTGCATTCAACCTATCAATTAAATTGTTCATCGAAATCTACCCAACTGGCATAATTTATTTGTGTTGTTCAACAAAGTATTTTTGAGTTTGCAATGTCAATTTCTATCGAACCGCCCTAAATTTGGGCCAAATAATTTAAATTTTTTGAAATAAATCCTTCAAATACCAATACAAATGATCCTTAATTATCATTTAGTCAAATAACACCAAATCAAGAAGGCTCATTTGTTTTCTTCAACACTTTCTAAAGATCGATAATGGAATTTTGAGATTTTTAAAGTAAATTATTAAATCTGGTTTGAACTAAAAATTTAAGCATAAAATATCAACATTCAAACTATTTTAACAATAATCAATCATTAACTTTAAATTTCTTCCCTAAAAAGGAATTTTAAGCTTTTAAAATTGAAGAATTATGGTGTTCTCGATGAAGAAAAACAATGCAGCACATATAAAACTAAAATAGTTTGTTCACAATAAATAAAATAGAAAAGACAATATTTAAAGACCATTCTCTCAGGGGGGGACAACCGGTGCAATTAGCTTATTATTTTGATAAAGTAATCATGCCACAAACTATTTTCATTCAATTCATCAATTTAGTTTCATTTATCTTTTTCTGAAGGATACCTTTATTTATCATACTCCTAAATATTTGCACATGAAGAAGTATTTAAATTAAACCATCCCTTTATAGTTTGCCTAATTACCATTCGTAGCTACTGTTCAAATGTTACTAACTTGTATCACTTATATTCAAAAACGCGACGAATACAACTTGTGTCAACTGTGTTCATTCGCGCAATAAATACAATATGTATCAACTGAATTTATTCGTGCAATTGCATTTATTCGCGCAACGAATATAACATGCATCAATTATATTCGTTCACGCAATGAATACAACAATATCAATTGTATTCGTTCCAACACCGAATACATCATGTATCAACTGAAACCAAGATAAAATACAAGAGTATATACAAGGATACAACTTGTATCGACTATATTCGTTCGAGATAAAGGCGAAATACAAAAATACAGAAACATAAAATGCTCTTATTGAGAGTCAAACTCAAGACCTCTACTAACTAAGCCAGTGCTTTAAATAACTAAGCTACTAAAGCTTGTTGCTTTCTTATTTCAGTTCAAAACCGTTAATCTCTTATTTTATGGATTTGTTATAAAATTCAAATATAACTACGAATGATAAATTTGCTGAAAGTATAACTACAAATGATAATATAATGTGAATGTTTGATTTATTGCGTAATTTTTCCTAAATTAGTCTATGTGTCACATACGATATGAGGGACCACATTCCCTAGAGGGCCCATTCTGTTCTAGGATCTTCCATCGTGAAAAGAGCACGGGCTAGCTAGTTTTTGGACTGATAATTGAAAAATAGTCAATGTTTGCAAAGTCATTGAAAAATAGCCACTATTTTGCTGCAACACGAAAAGTTCCAGTATAATATACTAGAGATTGGTGCGCCTGTGTATGAACTTCCAGCATATTATGCTGGAACTCCAACACACGGAAAGTTCTAGCATAATATACTGGAGATTGGAGCACCTGTATATGAACTTCTAGTATATTATGCTAGACTAGTATATTATACTAGAAGTCCAGTATATTATGCTGGAAATCCAGTATATTATGCTGGAAGTCTGGTTATATTGCAACTCCAGTTTATTATGCTGGAATATTTTTTGAATTTTGAACAATGGTTTCGCTCAGATTTATCTGTATATGAAAAGTGGTTAAATTTCGATTACTTTTAAAAAATGCGGCTATTTTTTAATTTTCACTTGTAAATCTGGCTATTTTTGAATTTCACCCTCTTCCATCATGGGCAACTGGGATAATGATCCAACCTTTTTCTTTGGTTATTGTGGGGT